>JAOTNS010001055.1:0-211047 GCA_028476615.1 Culter alburnus | reverse complement strand
CTATTTTATTAACAAAATGCTTCCTTTGTGTCCACATTGGCCTAATGCAAACAGTTTAATCAACATAAAAAACAACTTTGACGAAAGTAGCTTTTCTTTAATATGTCTAAATATATATCCAAATGCAAGTAACTAAATGCCACACTTTGACACTCTATCAAGTCAAGTCACCTTTATTTATATAGCACTTTTTACAATGCAGATTTGTGTCAAAGCAGCTTTACATTGATTAACTGGTACATTATTTTGGCAGATCAAAGCACTGTTGAATATCAATGTCAAGTCAAATGTCAAGTGCCCCCCCCAGCAAACTTCAATTAATCGTATTCATAAGTTTCATTTTGGTGTTTATTATACATACATAAGTTATACATCATTTGTTTTGTATAATGATGTTTTCTGTGCCACCACAGAGTAATTGCTGGCCCCTGCCCATCCAAACCAATGAAAAAATCTTGGCTCCACCACTGGATTTGATGGTTTGATTCATAGTTTTATGTAGGCTTTTTCAAAATGGATCGATAACACTTAATAATTACTTTCATTTAAAAATCATTAACAGACATATAACAGATTAGTTAATATTTATTTCAAATAGCTAGAATATGAGATAATGTGCTTGTTAATGTTTACTAATGACTTCGCTTTGTAACTTTGCAGATTGTTTACATGCAGTTATATTACACATTAACAGAAAGGTAAGATATAAGAAAACCCATTTAACATTAATAAATTAAGCAGCAAGGATGCATTAAATCAATCAAAAGTGGCAGTAAAGACATTTAGAATGTTACAAAAGATTAGATTTCAGATCAACACTGTTCTTTTGAACTTTTTCTATTCATCAAATAATCCTGAAAAAAAATTATATTGGACACAAATATTTTGTGCAATTGTACACATTAAAATGTTTCTTGAGCACAGATCAGCATATAGAATGATTTCTGAAGGATCATGTGACACTGAAGACTGAGTAATGATGCTGAAAATCAGCTTTGCCAACACAGGAATAATTACTTTGTCAAATATATCCAATAGAAAACAGTTATTTTAAATTGTGAATAGTTTTTCACAATATTACTGTTTTTTTACTGTATTTTTAATTAATAAATGTAGCCTTGGTGGACAGATGCAAACTTCTTTTAAAAACATTAAAAATCTTAGTGGTTTCCAAACTTTTGGACTGTACTGTATGTCACATGACCATTCATGCACACTGGGCATGAGCCTACAAGTGTAAACAGTTGCCTCTTGCGCATATAGGCAGCTGCAGTATAAAAATGCAGAATTATGTGTTATTAGTACTTATGTGTTTTAGAACGAAAACGCACTAGCGTAACGGGGCCTGGACATATTCTTTGAAGCATATTCTAATCCCATATATTTCTCAAATGTTTGAACAATACAATAATCCTTTTAATTGTCTGATTGTCTGTACAAATGACCAGAGACTGTCTGAAGCAGCAGACACTAGTGTTGACAGAGCTTTTGCTTGTTGCCATTATTTCACTTTCCAGGAGTTTCAATGCCATTGTGAGAATGGCTGTGGTCAGAGGGCAGCCTTGACGGAGTTCTCTGTAGTCACCATTGGAGTGTTTGTCCTTAGCGAGCAAATTTTCAGAATGCTGAAGTCCTTTGGTGGTGAAGGGGTAAATGTTTAAGAGACCTAAGTGATTGAGACTTGCTCGAGGGAAAGACATCTGATTATTTGGGGGCATTTTGCAATAGTCACACAAATGCGACTACTGCGTACTACACCCTTTTCTTTTCCTAAAAGATGGTGTTAGAAACACTTTAAGGCGTTTGGCTAAAATCTGAGCCAATATCAAATAATCAACAATGAAATAATGTGTTCCGTCTGAAGTAAGCAATGATTTCACAAAATGTTCAGGAACATATTTAGACTTCAGCATTATGTTGTAGGTTATCTTTAATTTTTCTGTCACTGGAAGGTCATCTTCTTGTGTAGTCACAAATTCTGAGATTATCAGGAGTTTGTTCTTGTGAGTCAGGCAAAGATCTGATGGCACTTAGTATTTCTGCACCATTTATTTTCTCTGTACTTCGTCTGGTTTTAGACTGGTTTCCCCATTTTCTGGCTAAATACACGTAACATTGTGGAAACTTCCGGCACTGCATACTTTGTGTGATGGAAATTCACATCTAAAACTAGAGGATCGTGATCAGAAATTCTTTTGTCCCCACTTGTAGTTTTTCTCATTTGTGCTTTGATGGTGTCACAGTTTTTGATAGATAACTGTGTTGTTTGGCAATGAAAAACATATCCAATCTATGAATGACTCTGATTCTGAGATCGTGTGAAGTCTTCTTCCATTGGATGCTTTAATGCAAATACATCTTTGAGACTCAGAGATTTCAGTGAAATGTTCAGAATGCTTCTAATGAGGAATGGTACGTTTGATCTGCTGGTGATATCCTATCAATAGTTGGGTCCAGTACAGTGTTGAAGTCCCCACCAACCACAAGCACACCTTTAGTGTTAACAGCTCTCAAATAGTCTCCCAATCTGTACAGCATTTGTCTGTCTGCCTTGTGGTTGTACCATAAACAAGAGTATACAACTGAAATGGAGGCGACAGAAAAGGACAATATAGCCACCGCTGTAATCCTCATCATGGCATATGTAGCGAAATATTGTGTCATTCTTTATCAAGATAGCAACTCCTTTGCTGCGAGGATGGTGGACAGTGAAGAAAGACCTCCAGCCTTTTATGTTCTCTAGTACTTTGTAAGACTGAGGTCCAATGTGTGTCTCTTGTACAAAGACAACATCAGCCTTCAGTTTGATGAGTTCATCTAACACAAGTTGGAGCTTGGAGCTTTTTTTCTTTTGTGAACCTGATTCCATTGTTTCCAAGAGACAAAACGAAGCTTCTTGTGTTTGCTCATCTTGAAAATTACTAAACAGACCACAAATCACAACCAGAATATTGTTTAAACTGTCTATTGAGGATTTAAGAAAACAATTAATAATATAATATATATATATATATATATTATACTGACATAATAATAAATGGAAAATCTTTCTGGACTCTATTTATCCATCAAATAATTTAAAGAATTCCATGTTGTTACAAAACAAACAAACAAGAACAGATCAGTCTTAGATTATGAAAATGCCTCAGGTAATTTTTGAGAAATCAACTGACTGACTATAACAGCATTTTCTTTCTATTAGACTGTCACACAAGCAAGTTTTGGTCTTAGATTATCAGAGTATCTGTCTGCTTTAAATCTTTGGTGATTCTAAAGCAGTGGTTTCTCACTAGATATTAAAAGCATAGCATTAAATAGCGTTAGAATAAGACACTGACATAGCCTGACAACATATCATTTGACCACAGATACTGAATCAGGACAACACATTTTCTCAGGCACTCCGTGATCCACTTGGAACTGGTAGTGACTCATCAGTTGAGAGACACTGTTCCAAAGCACACTTTATGATTTGATGTTAAAGGGATACTCCACCGTTTTTTCATATTAAACTATGTTATTCCCTTAACTAAGACGAGTTGATACATACCTCTCCTCGTCTCAGTGCGTGCACTAATCCCTCTGTCTCGCGGCGAAACTTTATTAGCACTTAGCTTAGCCCAGTTCATTCAATAGGGGCCAAGCAGAGAAGCTACCAAACACCTCTACGTTTTCCCTATTTAATACAGTTACTCGAGTAGTGTAACTCGACCTAGACGGTGACACAAAACAAACGTTGCGCTTTTCTAAGCGTGTAAATGGATAACTAATTGTTGGCGGAATACCATAGCAAGTGCTCGGGAGCACTTTGACTTGGCGCGTAATATCTTCACTCGTGCTCCTCCCTATCATTTCCGTCAATAGAACCAACGTGACTTTTACAGGAGAGGGAGCGGGGGCCGAGTGAAGATATTACTGCGCCAAGTCAAAGTGCTCCCGAGCACTTGCTATGGTATTCCGCCATACATATAATTTATCCATTTTACACGCTTAGAAAAGCGCAACGTTTTTGTTTGTGTCACCGGCCTAGGTCGAGTATACGTTACACTACTCGAGTAACTGTTTTAAATAGGGAAAACGTAGAGGTGTTTGGTAGCTTCTCTGCTTGGCCCCTATTGAATGAACTGGGCTAAGCTAAGTGCTAATAAGTTTTGCCGCGAGACAGAGGGATTTAGTGCACGCACTGACGAGAGAGGTATGTATCAACTCGTCTTAGTTAAGGGAATAACATAGTTTAATATGAAAAAACGGTGGAGTATCCCTTTAAATACAAGGACGTTCACCTACCCTAAACACTTAAAAACAGACAAAAGAGTGTGTATAAAGCATGGTTTCCTCTGGGTTGAGTTCACATTATACGGATTGATGTGTAAAAACTTTAATGAAAAACAAATTACATACTGAAAACTTATTATATATTATAAATATCTCCACCCCCTTGAAGCTGGGTAGTTGTAAGAAACTCTGTATAAAAGACTGAGGATGGAGTTGTACGATGTCACTCAACTGTTGACAAGATTCATTTAACCTTTAGAATGAGCATTTTAAAGAGAGTTGCCACTCCCTATGGAAAGGTACATGAGTCACACAACAAACTTTAGCATTCTGAAATATGTTGATAAAGGGACAAGGTGTGACACTTTGTTCATTTGCATCAGTATTTGAATATACATAACAAATGGCCAAAGCGGACCGTGGACGCTCTCTAAATAGATCTGGCCATTCCAGTGATAAAGACAGAGACTGAGTTGGATTTAAAGAACAATGTAGGTTACATTAACAAGGATATAACAGTGACTTCTTTTAAAACTCATTCAAGTCATTACTCTGTTTTCACAGTGTATGGGTGTGTGTGTTTATGAGTTTGTAGACAAAATATTATCCCTCTAAAGAACGTTAAGTATGTCTTCTTGTCATAGTAAAGATTTATTAAGTTAGCTCATTGACGTTGCTGCATATGTGTCCGAAGATGAACGAAGGTCTTCCGGGTTTGGTACGACTATGACATGTTGTTATGGACATATTTCATATACTCTAGTGCTCTAAACATAAACCAGCACCCTGTATGCACGCATCATGTCTTCAAATAAAATATATGTGTGCAAATAAGGACAGCATGATGAATTATTATCTTCTGTTTCTCCCTTGTTTGTTGTCATAGGATTACATTTTTCAAAACACATCAAGGTGCCCTCATATTTTTCCCCCTCTGCTCATATTTTAATACTCATGTCTGTACAATGAATGTGTCGCAGGTCTGTGTTTTATTGGTTGTTTGGGTGAACTCAAATGGTCCTTTTTGGAGCCACTTTTTTCATTTATTTATAGGTGTCCAACCCTGTTCCTGGAGGGTTGCCTTCAGCCAAGTTTAGCTCCACCCTAGTGTGCATTTCCAAATCATGAAAAATCAACTGAGCTTGAGCCCCTGCCCCTTTGATCGCGAAAGTTAAAGTACCCTTTGCAGTGCCCCCCGCGTTCCCATTTCAGAATCCGCACCACACTGCATGGTTCACCCATTACGTCACTGTAATGTCTCAGTAATAAATTTATTCAGAAACCTTGAACATTTCATTCATTAATAGAGTACCTCAGGGATGACGTGTTTTTGTAGGCCAACCCGGAAGTTAGCAGCGCACGGGTTCCCTCGATCGAAGGCCCATTCATTTTTCCCATAGACTTTTGGAAAATCACAAAAAATAAGCTCTGTGTTTAACAAAGGGTTATGACACTTACACGTTTTGTCTATCAAGATAACCTTTACAAGTTAACACAATATTTATAGATTTTGAAGCCTAAATAAAATGGTCAGATATAAAAGGCTAACAGTAGGCTATAAATGGACTACAGCACACCCTGGTCGCGGATCAACGTCGTCACCACCAAACTTCCTCAAACTTTATTTAAAAAACAACTTTATTTAAAAACATGCTCGCTGTTTATGATCTATGCTGTGTATGAATACTAATACACTTTTTCATGAGAAATGCTGTCCAAATGTCCCGTTTTTAATGATGACGTCTAAAGTCCCCGCCAAAGGAAGTAGTCCCTTTTAGCAATTTGTTTGCTAACGCCATTTTTAAGACAAAATAAAGGTTTAAAAAAACTCAAGCAGGTTATAACTGGTGTGTTTTATGTCATAGATCAAAATGTGAAAGTATTTAGAGGCTTTGTTAACCACAGACCTTATTGCAGGCTATTTAGCAAAAACCCATTCAAAAAACCCATTGACTTTCGGGGCGATGGAACTTGAAGTGCTAAAATGCTAACTCACTTCCTGGTTTTGCCTACAAAAATGCGTCATCCCTGAGGTACTCTATTGTTGCAGAGCTCAAATAAAATCAAATCACCTTTATTGTCACACTACCAAAACACAAAAAGTGTAGTGATAGGTGAAAGTCTTTTGGTACAGCCGAACAGTAGCCTACACTTACAAGGCATGACGTGCATAAATAGGGTGAAGTCAGCTAAAATGGGCTATCAGGTAAAATGGGCCAAATAAGGTTGTAGCATCATATCTCTTTAAATTTTTACAGCCAATCACAATAACTAATCTTGTATTGTTGCTTCAACACTTGTTGACATGTAACAATAGTTTTGACTGAGTTTTTTAAGGGGGGCAGGGCGTTACATGAAATTGCATGTAACATGCTTGTCAGAGAAATTGTGAGGTAAGGGAGCCTGACATAGTACAATTCATTCATCACTAATAAGGGTACTAAAGCAATTATAAGTATGCTTACCAACAAAGTAAATGTTTATGAACAATGTTTTGATATGCTCTTTCAAATAAAAAAAGTTTAATTTAAAAAAGAAACTCAATTTTTGCGAAAAAGATCATTTTAGTTAGAAATGGCTGGTTAAGCTAAAATAGGCTACATACACACACACACACACACACACACACACACACACACACACACACACACACACACACACACACACAAAAGACCAATGAAACAGAAACACACACCTGTACAACATGATCAGTTCATTTTTAATTGCATTTTTAATGAAATATTTTCTATTTTCAACTTTCTATTTAATTAAATAAATTTATAGTGTTGTTGCTATGGCACACTAAAGACAATAGTGTCAATTTACTGTTAAAATTAAAATGATTTCAGCCAGTAAGGCGTGGCCTGCTGAACTAACTAATGTTGTATGTAGCTGATAAAACTGTGTAGTATACCCCGGGAGCGGACGCGGCAGCCCTTGTGTGAAGCCCTCCTCGTGTGAAGACCGAAGAGTGTAAAGACCAGCGACTCTACCGAGCAACGACACCGACAAGGCACTTGAGTATTGCGCTCTAATTTTTCCTTCTTTCCTTCCACTGTATATAGTGTTCTTGTCTATCTGTCTTTTGACCTGTCCTGAAAACTTCTGCCCCCTTTCATCCTGACCAGCCTGCGCCAGCCCCTCTGCCCCCTGGCTATCTGATGCTCTCCGTGAACATCGGTCTAGACTCTGGGCTGCAGAGAGGAAGTGGTGCAAATCTAAAGATCCTACTGACCTTAGCTTATATCAGTCACTCCTTTCTTCTTTCTCTACAAATGTCTCCAATGCTAAAACCACATACTATCACACTAAAATTAACAATTCGACTGATTCCCGCACACTTTTCAAAACCTTCTCTTCTCTTCTTTGCCCTCCCCTCCTCCCTCCCATCCCTCCCACCCTCCCTCCCACCCACAGCGCTCTTACAGCTGATGACTTGCCACTTCTTCACACACAAAATACAACCATCAACGGCAATTCTCCACACCACACACTGACAATACACATCCACTGGAAAAAACACAAATTCTCCCCTCCTTCTCCATGCTCTCTGATGCAGATGTTCCAACTCATCCATTCTAAACACCCCCTACTACCTGTCCGCTAGAACCTATCCCCACTCATCTTCCTCAGGCCATCTCCTCCTCAATTGTACCTGCACTCACTCACATTATCAATTCTTCCCTTCACCTGGAACATTTCCCACAGCTTTTAAGCAGGCTAGGATTACTCCACTGCTTAAAACCCACTCTGAATCCAGCACTTTTGGAAAACTACGACCAGTATCCCTCTTCCTTTCATTGCTAAGACACTTGAGAGAGTTGTATTCACAACCAACTGTCTACTATTATCTCACACAGACAACCTCCTTGACGACCACCAGTCTGGTTTCAAGAGTGGCCACTCCACTGATACTGCCCTGCTCTCAGTCACTGAAGCCCTGAGACTGGCACGAGCGACTTCAAAATCAGCAGTACTCATCTTGCTGGATCTGTCTGCTGCTTTTGACACAGTTAACCACCAGATCCTCCTGTCAACACTCATGTCGAAGGTCATCTCGGGAAAACCGCACTCCAGTGGTTCGTCTTACCTCTCGGTAGGTCCTTCAGGGTATCTTGGAGAGATGAGGTGTCCAGTCACATCATCTTGCTACTGAGGTACCTCAGGGGCTCTATCTTGGACCGCTCTCTTCTCCATCTACAGTCATCACTAGATCTGTCATTCAGATCATGGTTTCTCCTATACCTGTTACGCTGATGACACACAACTCTACCTCTCATTCCAACCAGAGATCCGACGGTTGCTGTCACATCGCAGCCTGCCTGACAGCCATTTCTCTGGCCTGAAGGACCAACCAACTTCACCTCAACCTTGCAAAACAGAACTGCTTTGTGTCGGTGCCAACCCAACCCTTCATCATAACCTTTCCATTCACTTGGGTCCACCATTACTGCTTCCAGGACAGCCAGGACCTTGGAGTGGTGATGGATGATTGTTTAAAGCTTCACAGACATGTTGCCGTCATGGCCCGGTCCTGCAATTTGCCTTGTACAACATCAGTAATATTAGACCCTTCCTATCGAGCATTCCACCAAATCTTGTCCAAGCTCTTGTCTATCCAGACTGACTATGTAATGCTCTCTTGGCTGGCCTTCAGCATGCACTGTCAAGCCTCTACAACTGATCCAGAATGCTGCAGCAAGACTGGTCTTCAACGAGCCGAAGAGAGCGCACGTCAGTCCTCTCTTCATCAGTCTGCATTGGCTGCCAATAACTGCTCGCATCCAGTCAAGGCTCTGATGTTTGCCTACAGAACGACCGCTGGCTCTGCACCGCCATACCTTAACTCACTGCTTCAGACTTACGCGCCCTCCAGAAACTTGCGTTCTGCAAGTGAACGGCGCCTTGTGGTGCCATCCCAAAGGGGCACAAAATCACTCCGGACTTTCTCCGGGTCTGTTCCTGGTTGGTGGAATGACCTGCCACGCTCTATCAGAGCAGCTGAGTCTTTAGCCATTTTCAAAAAATGCTAAAGAGATTCTTTTTCGTCAGCACTTGACCCAGCAATAGTAGCACTTACTTTGATTTCTATTCTTTTTCCATCGATCTGTGTATTTATTATATTTAAAAAAAATTAAAAAAAAATCCTTGCTACGAGCACTTTACTGACAAAACTGTGACTTCACACAGCACTTGCATACTGTTGCACTCATGTTGATTTTGATGATTCTACTTTTCTCATTTGTAAGTCACTTTGGAGAAAAGCATCTGCTAAATGACTAAATGTAAATGTAAATGAGAAAAAAACCTTGGGAGAAACCAGGCTTAGTCAGGGGGGCAGTCTCCTCTGGCGAACAGTGCTTTTGTTATGACTTAAGTTGTTATCATAAGTCCAGTCCGTAGGATCGCAACATTCAAAGTATTTATTTCAGTTCCATCCAGTTGAGGATCGTATTCATCACGCCGGTATGGACGGTTTGTTGAGGAACTGTGCTACTGGCTGTTGTGTCGATGAGACCTTCACAGTGGATGATCTAGTTGACTCGATCTCTGCTGATACTTCAGGGCTGCGTTGTGGTCGTGTCAAGGTCCTCTGTCTCACCTGGATACAGCCTGGATCTGGTTGACTACGGTAAACCTCGGAATAAACAGAGAGACTAATATTAGCGTAATGCCATCTTTTTTGATGTAACGAGTACATCTGGTGTTATAGGAAGTGTTCCCGGTTCCGGCTGACCTAATTTATGCAGCCTAATAATCCTTTAACAGATTTGAAAATATAAATTGATAATGTGTTATGTGTATGCCAGGTTAAAGAGATGCGTTTTTAGTCTAGATTTAAACTAGCGAGTGTTTCTGCTTCCCGAACAATGCTAGGAAGATTGTTCCAGAGTTTAGGTGCCAAATAGGAGAAGGCTACCGCCTGCGGTTGATTTTGATATTCTAGGTATTATCAGCTGGCCTGAATTCTGAGATCACAATAAACGTGAAGGACTATAATGCGTTAAGAGCTCGCTCAGGTACTGGGGAGCTAAACCATTTAGTGCTTTGTAAGTAATTAGCAAGATTTTAAAATCTATACGATGTTTAACAGGAAGCCATGCAGTGATGACAGAACTGGGCTAATATGGTCATACTTCCTATTTCTAGTAAGAACTCTAGCTGCTGCATTTTGTATGAGCGTGTATTTATTATCAAGCGGGAGGAACAACCCCCCAGTAGAGCGTTACAGTAATCTAGCCTTTAGGTCATGAACACATGAACTGACTGTTCTGCATTTTTCTTTGAGAGCATATGTCGTAGTTTAGATATATTTTTAAGATGGAAGAATGCGGTTTTACAGATGCTAGTAACATGGCCTTCAAATGAAAGATTGGTATCAAAGAGCACACCCAGTTCCTAGCTGACGATGGAGACTTAACAGAGCAGCCAAGTGCTAGACAGTATTCTAGGTTATTACGTGAAGAAGTTTTCGGTCCAAAATTAGAATCTCTGTTTTTTTCTGAATTTAGCAGTAGGAATTACTGGTCATCCAGTTTTTATATCAGCTATACATTCTGTTAATTTAGCGAATTGGTAAGTTTCGTCAGGGTGCGAAGAAATATAGAGCTGAGTATCATCAGCGTAACGCCATGCTTCCTAATGATATCTCCTAAGGGTAGCATGTACAGAGTGAAAAGCAACGGTCCTAGTACTGAGCCTTGCGGTACTCCTACTGAACTTGTGATCGATGACCTCTCTTCATTTATACTACAACTGATAACGGTCAGATAAGTATGATTTGAACCATGACAATGCAATTCCACTGATGATAAGAGCAAATCATTAGTAACTCTAATGAGAGCAGTCTCAGTACTATGGTATGGTCTAAATCCTGACTGGAAATCCTCACAGATACTATTTCTTTCTAAAAAGGAACATAGTTGTGATGAAACTGCCTTTTCTATATTTTTGACAGAAAAGTGAGATTTGAAATCGCCTGTAATTGACAATTCTCTAGGATCAAGTTGTTTTTTTTAATAAGAGGTGTAAATAGTTTCTGTTGCAACATCGAGGTTTTCTAAGCTGTCTGGTATGCTAAGGCGATGAACTGATCAGGAAGAATATTTAGTGGTAGAAGTGATGGTTCTACCATATTTATGGCAGGGAGGCAGTTTAGCCGCCTTGATTAAATGTAGTATACACGAGACTAGATAATGATCTGAGATGTCGTTACTCTGCTGCAGAATTTCAACAGCATCAATATCGATTCCATGTGACAATATTAGATCTAAAGTATGATTACGAAATGAGTGGGTCCTGACACGTGTTGTCTAACACCAATAGAGTTTAGAATGTCTGTAAATGCCAATCCCAATGAGTCTTTTTTATTATCTACATGGATTAAAATCACCACAACAAGGACTTTATCTGCAGCTAGTACTAACTCTGATAGAAAATCAGCAAATTCTTTGATAAAGTCAGTATGGTGTCCTGGTGGCCTGTATACAGTAGCCAGCACAAATGTCAACTTACAAATGTTACATAAAGCACCATCACTTCGAAGGAATTATATTTGAAACTTGAACTTGAATTTGAATTTGAATTCAATATTTGAATTTGAACTTCTGGCTGATACTGTAAATATTACTATAAATTACCTCCCCCATTGCCTTTCTGATGAGGATTGTCTCGATATCATAACCTGAGGCTAGACTCATTTAAAGCAATGTAATCGTCCGGTTTTAGCCAGGTTTCTGTCAAACACAGCATATCTAGATTATTGTCTGTGATAATATTGTTTCAATAAGTGCTTTTGAAGAAAGGGATCTAATATTTAACAACCCAAGCTTTATCATTTGTTTATCAGTATTATCTCAGTTTTTTATTTGTTGAACATCAATTACATTTTTACCCTTAAATGGGTTTGGAAGTTTTTTGTTTTTACTAGTTTGGGGTACAGACACAGTCAAAATGTCAAACGTTGTTCAGCTGCATAATTCTATATCATGTCTACAACCTATATATGTGAACATTACTTAGATCACTAACAATTCATGTAATTACTCTGGCGTGAAACTCTGACGATGCAGGCTGGTGGGTCTTTAACTCATTTGGTAGCATCACTACATTATCTACACAGCACAGCTTATTAGTTGCTAATGCATCAGTGGCCAATGAGCTTGCTGTTCAAACATTCAAATATTTGGCATTGATGGCTGTTAGCAGTCTGCAGAGGTCTTTCAGAAGGCATCTGAATCAATAGTAAATCTGAATCAATCATAAGTAAAAATGATCTTTTATTCCACATATGCACTTTTGTGTGGTCCAGTTATCAATTCCTAAATGAGCCATCTTAAAAGTTTTAAACTAGCATCATGACAACAGATGCATGAGTGTATTGTGGAAGCATATAAGCAGCAGTTTTACTGCATGGTTATGCAGCAACAGTCTTTTGTTGTTACCGCTATTGTATATGCTGCAATGATGCATTCATTTTCAAGAGCAACGTTTTGTTAGCAATGCTGAATGTGTGGTAGATTCAGATGCTTGTGTGTCTGACTCTGAGTCACTTAATATTGACCGTTTTGATAGTTTTTAAGTGTCATGTTTGTTTATATTCTGGTGGCATCCAAGATGGATAATTATGCAGTTTTGTCTATGCAGCATCAAATGGTCTATTGTTCGTATTTCTGTGAGTATGCGTCTAAGTACAGATGAGAAGGTAAAATAAATAAGCATTCACATACACGTTTACATGTTTGATGTCAGCAGATAGATGAGGAACACAGAGTTAAGTGATGTAAACAACAGCAGGTTTATTGAAAGCAGACGAATGATCAACACAGCAGAGAAAGCAGTACAGATAAATGGGTTTGGAATAGGAAAGTCTTGGTACAGCTTATCTGTTACTGATGCAGTCTTTGTGTCCTTTACCATTAATCCAGAAATCAACGAGTTAAGAAGCAACAGAGAGCATGGACTGAGGAGAGCCAGGACAGTATGGGAATTACAGGTGAGAAGCACAGGTAAGACAATCCGGGAACTAAACAAGGTATGGTTGAGACCAGACAGTGAGTGAATGGGTGGAGTGCAGTATATATGGAGCTGGTGCTGATTGCTGACAGGTGGGAGGAATCAGTAGTCAGGTGATTGGGATCTGGTGAATATGGTGACTGATGATGGAGGTGACTGGATGGGTGACTGAGTTGACTCCCTGACACTAATATTGAATAGAGGGCAGGGTTTTACTTTAGCGCTCCTCCTCTCTGTCTCTTGCTCATAGAGACAGAGCGCATTTAGGCCACTCCCACACCGGAGGGGAAACCAATCCAGCCGTCTCCATTGACTTTATATCGTGAGGCTGTCTCCTCGACATTTCTGGCTCATAACAAAAAACAGAACAATGCCTAAAAGCTGCTGTGTGACAAGGTATACAGCAAACAAGCTAAAAAACCCAGAACTAAGTTTTTATAAGCTGTCAACCCCAAAAAACTAATGTTTAAGGACACAAAAGTGGATACAGGTCAGGCAGTGAGACGGGTCATATTACTATAAGAAATACACTGGAGGGGAACGTAATCGGTGACAGGTGAAAATTCTTTGACATGGTTAAAAATAATGAATGGTTTGTTTTTGTTGGTTTGTTTAGCATATGTTGTCGCCGATTACGTTCCCCTTCAGTGTATTTCTATAGTAATATGACCCGTTGCGCTCTGTCTCACTGCCTGTATCCACTTTTGTGTCCTTAACATTAGTTTTTTGGGGTCGACAGCTTATAAAACTTATTTGGGTTTTTTAGCTTGTTTGCTGTACCCTGTCACACAGCAGCTTTAGGCATTGTTCTGTTTTTTGTAATAAGTCAGAAAAGACAAGGAGGCAGCCTCACGCAATACAAAGTCAATGGAGACGGTTGGATTGTTTTTCCAAACAAACAATTTTTTTTCTGTGTATTAACTTGCACGGATTAATTAGCACAAGACTAGTAATATGTACTAACAAAGTAAATAGGGTCAATTTTGAGTACAACTTACCGAAATCCGTATCATATCTCTTGTAACAGCTCAATCAGTGTTTCAGAAAGACTGAAAAGTGACCTCAGAAGGACATCAGTAAAACAGCTTGTAACAATGGCACGTAACGTCACATTTACCTCAGAAAACATGACCATAAACCCATAAAGTGGGTTGGTCATAAAAGTGACAATAAACTCATTAGTCAGCTAGAAAAGAGAACTCTAGAAAGCAGCATTCTGATAAATATAGCTATGCACCGTTACATATTCATTATAATTTTTAATGTTCTTCAATATTTAATGCATGTTTGAATAAATCAGTTATGACAGCTGCGATTTAATAGTTTATATTTAAAAAAAAACGAATTGGAGTAGAATATGATTATGTTATTCTAAACTTTATATAAAAACTACGGAGCCCCTAAAGGGACATGGTGGTAGAAAAAAATGGAAGGAAGGAAATTTTACGTGGTGGTGGAAAAAATTTGGGATGGGAGGAATTTTTTTTTTTTTTTTTCCAATCTTTTGCGTTCCCTCACAAAGATGTTTTGCGTTCCCTCGCAAAGATGTTTGCGTTCCCTCGCAAAACTATCTGTTGTGTTCTCTCGCGCAACCTGTGTTCTCGCGAGAGACTTCTGCGCGGTCACGGAGGTTTGCGCTTGAATCTTCACCAAGCGGCACCTCCCCCAGTCTCTCCTGAAGCCCCATGTTAAATGGGCCAAGTTTATAGCAGAAAAAACATGTTTACAAGTTGGTTCAAATTGTGGTTTTGTCTATACTGCTAATTTTGCCCTTCATGATAACTGTGAGGGGGGTGAATTTTTTTTTAACTCATTCTTTTAAATTATATTAAGCCTTAAAGTTCTGCATAATTAAGGGCGTGGTCACTTGAGTGACAGATGCCGCTGCTGTCTGTGAGCCCTCATGTTACCTCAGCTAATTCCAGCCGCTGAATTTGGCATCTCAGCCGTATTTGTGCTCGATTATTTTATACAATTATAAAATATGGCTTGCTGCATAATATTCGAGACTGATGTGTGTCTGTGTAGATGTGCATGCATGCGGAAGAAACAGAACACACGTTGTTGGATCGTGGCATTGGCTGAAAGTTTTGTTTGTGAGATTTACTACAATGACAATACCAGGAGGATATACAACTCTGACAGCACTGCTTGGATATTATAACTAAAACTGCTGCACTATTTTGAAAAAATATACTTTGGACACGGGCTCATTTGTTTGTTAGATACGATCGTGCAAACAATGGATAATATATCAATATTTCATGGACAAAAAGTACTGTTTTTTGTTTTGCAATGGACATTTATTAGTGAAAGCATTAGTGACGTGCGGTGACGCGCAGCTAAGATGGCCGCGGCCTCATTTACGCGTCAAAACTGCTGTTCAGAAATCTATGGGTGACGTCACGGACACTACGTCCATATTTTTTTAAAGTCTATGATCTTCACAGCATCACTTACGACGTGATCTGGATCAGCACAAAGCTGGAACAACTGTTACTGCTCTGAGATGGAGGACGATCTGCAGCAGTTTTTAAAGTCACGAGATGTTCCAGAAGAGGACATCATTCACATGAAAAGAGACAAGGTTGGTAGTGTCATTCAAGATCAATGGGCATATGTTTAACTAATATATAAATGATAGCTAGGCTACTTTTAGTGAAGCGACCAAAGGTGTGGACATTGACATCTCTGTATGTGTAAACATGTAGTATTATCCTTAAAAACCATAGCCACGTATGTATACACATAAACTATGTTTGAATTATTTTTGTCAGAATATCACCACAGACATCTCACCTTTGTTGTTGAATCAAAATTGATGTACAGTTAACTGGCTCACTAGTATACCTATAGTTGAGTGTATAAGTTTGCACTCCCTTGCAAAAATAAGAGGGATAATTACAATTGCAATGTTTTTATATAGAACTGTCCTGATGAACCTGCTTTACGTAACAGAATATACTTGCATTTATTCCACAATAACTTAAATATGACAAATAGGCCTGTTCAAAAAATTGATTATGATGTTTAAATTCCTGCATGATTATTGACTGTATTTTTGGTGAGTTATTTGGGTAGGAGGGTGCTCTTTTAGTGAGGTTAGAGTAAAATATTTAAATAAGCAACATACCAAGATGATGTAAACTTATGAACCCTTTCATTGATATAATTTAGTTTTTATTTTGTTCATATTAATTATTAGGTATTGTTATTATGTAAGTGGAATATCTAAATATATGTGAAATAGCTTTATCAGGGCAGTACTAAATAAATATAGTCATTTTTTGATCCCAATTTTTTTTTTTTTTTTTTTTTTTTAATTCGAAACATATTGTAGATCCTGCAGGGGTGGGTACCAATGTATTCACTCAACTATAATTTCCAGTAGCTACTAGTTAGATTGACTGTACCCTGAATGTTAATATTGAGCCCCATTTTAGAACCAGGATGGCATGTAGATGAACTTTATTGTTAAAAAAAACACATTAATAAATCTACACCATGTTAACATATTATGAATTCATTAGTGCATTTACGTCCTTTTTAGAACCAATCTATTAAATTAGATCTTCTCTGCACTTTCAGATTGACAAGTCTGTGCTCTCTGTTATGACTGATCAGCAAATAGCAGAGTATATTCATTCATATGGTGACCGACTGGCTGTGGTCTCCTTCTGTCAACGAACAGCAGCCTGCACTGATAAAGAATCTCTGTTACAGAATTTGAGAGATAAAATTGAAGCAAGGAAACTGGGATCAAAGTCAGCTAAAACTTTGAATGTTAAAGCATGTGTCTTCCCCAAGGAAAATAATGCATTGTCAAGACCCAATAATGTGTCTGCAGAAAAAACCTCCAGAAGAATTGAAATTGGATGGCTTCACTTCTGCCGTAATGGATACCAACAAGTGAGGACCAGTAATGGTGGTGGCACTAGACAAGTGACAGTTCAAAAAAAAAAACAACTGTTTTACAAATCATGGAAATTGGAAAGAATCTTTTTTTCCCAAATGGGCAGTCACCAAAAGGTCCAGAGACAGACTTTCATGTTTTTGATTTTAAAAGAAACCAAATTCCCTTGGATAGCACTGTTGGAAATCTGTATGAACAAACAAAACTGAAAATGTTGAGATTTTACGTTTGCACTAAACAGGAGGTGTGTCTCACAGATGTAGAATCTTTATCTGATGGAGAAAAAGAGGAATGTAATGACACTCATTACTACAGGATGGAGTAGACAGTGATACTGAGTGATCTGCTGCAAAACTGTTATCGCATGGACGTGACAGTGATTCTGAGGATTCAAGCATACATTTATTGGATGACAGACTTTCACCTAACAGAGACACCAAGAGGAAGGTTAGTAAATCACTGAAAGTTTATTTAAAT
Source organism: Culter alburnus (assembly GCA_028476615.1). Taxonomy (NCBI): domain Eukaryota; kingdom Metazoa; phylum Chordata; class Actinopteri; order Cypriniformes; family Xenocyprididae; genus Culter; species Culter alburnus. The sequence goes on along the minus strand of JAOTNS010001055.1, from coordinate 193,367 downwards.
GTATTTGGGCTTAATTTTTCAATATAGTTATAGATGTGTTGTAAATTAACATTTAATTTAGCTGAGTGGCTATTAATATCATTAATTCAGTTGAATGGCTGAGTTAATCATTGAATATTGCATGCTCTTCAGAGACAAGAAAGCATTAGAGCACAGAGAACAAGAGGAATGGAGGGTGTTCCACAGAGTGGTTTGACCTTCGAGAACACGGGGATAGAGACACCCAGCACTTCACACAGCTCCCTTTCATCACCTAAAAATACCAAAAGAGCACGCAGAGTCCAAAGACTCTCAAGCACCTCAAGTGACGACGAGGAGAATTGTGAATTGTGGAATCAAAGTGTGCAGCAACCGAACAGTCCACAGCATTCACATGAGCTCTGTGATATTCAAAGAGGCTGTGAATTCATTGACTTGACCAATCAGATTTCTACACATCACAACAATATATTTGAAACCCATGGAGATGATGACACAGTTGAGTGGAATGAAGATGATGAACTTGGACAAACAGATGAAGACCAAACAACTGTGATAACATTGAATCTGGTAATGTGGTCCTGATGGACCAAATGGTTCACCATACATGTGAAAAATAAAATATTCAGACTATAAACATTAAATGGGAATTATAAAATAACTTTAAAACTACAATGTACATCCTAATTATAATAGAAAACAAATTCAGGGGGCTTTGTGCTTCTACCTCATCACTAGGCAACTGTTACATTATCAACAGTGACACTTTTTTATGTTTTTGTAACAATGTGTTTGACTTTCATGCTCTGTATGTGTATTGATCATCCAGAATGCAGAGCTGAATGAAGCTGAAACTGAGGTACCATCCCCACCCTCAAGTAATCCTGTACTGCTGGTAAGAGAGCCCTTTAGATAATAGATATAAGTCCTAATATACCTGCACTGTCAATCCAAAAACACAGAATTGCATATTTTTGTAAGATTCATCTTTTGTTTCTTTAGAAAAGAAAACAATTTAACAGATTATACAATAAGGAATAAAGAAACTACAAAAACTTTATAGATCATATACACAATCCTGTATGACTTTCTTTCCTATGTGGAATACAAAATGAGAGCATGCAATTACAAAGAATGGGGACTGGACTGTGTCAGGAAAACATATCTTAAGTTATTACTCCATTGTTAACTCCAGTATAAAGTTGTTAGAAACTACATTAATTTTTTTTATTATATATATTACTGTGCAAAAATGTTAGTATTTTCACCCCCCAAAAATGGATTTAAGCCAGTTATTTAAATCTTTTCTGTAGTGTGTCAGTACAAAATATCATTTTACATTTCCAAACATTCCTTTTGCCATTAATTGTAAACGAGCAAACAAACTCATTAAACATGAAAAAAAATTATTTACATATACATACACAATGTATACAGTATGTTGTAACTGATTCTAATATGACTTTTGCACAGTTATGTATAATAAAAGTATCAAATCTGGAAAACTTGGAACCAAACTACTCCAAAACTAACTAAAATACAGTGCAAGTATTCAGCGCTTTACTTTTTTCTACATTTTGTTTTGTTACAGCCTTATTCCAAAATGGATTAAATTAATTATTTTCCTCAAAATTCTACAAAAAAAAAAAAAAAAACAACCCATAATGACATTGTGAAAGAAGTTTGTTTGAAATCATTTGTATTCATAAGTATTCATAAGTATTCACAGCCTTTGCTCAGTACTTTGTTGAAGCACCTTTGGCACCAATTACAGCCTCAAGTCTTTTTGAGCATGATGCTACAAGCTTGGCACACCTATTTTTGGGTAGTTTCTCCCATTTTCTTGCAGGACCTCTCAAGCTCCATCAGGTTGGATGGGGAGCGTCGGTGCACAGCCATTTTCAGATCTCTCCAGAGATGTTCAGTCGGGTTCAAGTCTGGGCTCTGGCTGGGCCACTCAAGGACATTCACAGAGTTGTCCCATAGCCACTATTTTATCTTAGCTGTGTGTTTAGGGTCGTTGTCCTGTTGGTAGATTAACCTTCATCCCAGTCTGAATTCCAGAGTGTTCTGGAGCAGGTTTTTATCAAGGATGTCTCTGTACATTGCTGCATTCATCTTTCCCTCGATCCTGACTAGTCTAAGTTCCTGCTGCTAAAAAACATCCCCACAGCATGATGCTGCCACCACCATGCTTCACTGTAGGGATGGTACTGGTCAGGTGATGAGTGGTGCCTGATTTCCTCCAGACATGACGCTTGCTATTCAGGCCAAAGAGTTCAATCTTTGTTTCATCAGACCAGAGAATTTTGTTTCTCATGGTCTGAGAGTCCTTCAAGTGGGCTGTCATGTGCTTTTTACTGAGGAGTTGCTTGCGTCTGGCCACTCTACGATACAGGCCTGATTGCAGAGATGGTTGTTCATCTTGGAAGGTTCTTCTCTTCCACAGAAAAATGCTGGAGCTCTGTCAGAGTGACCATTGGTCGCCTCCCAGACTAAGGCCCTTCTTCCCCAATTGCTCAGTTTGGTCAGGCTGCCATCTCTAGGAAGTGTCCTGGTGGTTCCAAACTTCTTCCATTTACAGATGATGGAGGCCACTGTGCTCATTGGGACCTTCAATGCTGCAGAAATGTTTCTGTACCCTTCCCCAGATCTGTGCCTTGATACAATCCTGTCTTGAAGGTCTACAGACAATTTCTTGGACTTCATGGCTTGGTTTGTGCTCTGACATGCACTGTTAACTGTGGGACCTTATTTAGACAAATCATGTCCAATCACCTGAACTTAGCACAGATGGACTCCTATCAAGTTATAGAAACATCTCAAGGATGATCAGTGGAATTAGGATGCGCTTGTGTCATGGCAAAGGCTGTGAATAATTATGTACATGAGATTTTTATTTATTTATTTTTTTAATTTACAAAGATTTCAAACAAACTACTTTCACATTGTCATTATGGGGTATTGTTTTTAGAATTTTGAGGAAAAAATAATGAATTTAATCCCTTTTGAAATAAGGCTGTAACAAAACAAAATGTGGAAAAAGTGAAGTGAATATTTTCCGGATGCACTGTAAATGATCAAAAGGTTATTTTAGTTTTTCTCAATTGCAAATTGGACTTTTTTCTCTCTCACAACAAAAGGTTCAGATCTCAGAACAATTAGTTTCTTGTTCATATCATATTTGAATTTCTTATTGATATAAGCAAATTGCATGTGCTTTGGCAAACAACCAACACCTTTGAAGGAACTCCTGCAAGGACTTCAGATGACGTCTGGATCTAAATGCACATTCCCAAATTTCTATATACCTAACTATTGTTAATATGTAATTAATTTTTACAGGAGCTCATTACTTCTACCTTCAATTAAACTGCTAAAAGTGATTGCAAAGTAATTGCCTAAATTATTACATTATTAGCCAACTGCATTCTCTTAATTGTAATGTTGACATGCATTCTCTGTAAAGCTGCTTTGAAACGATATGTATCGTGAAAAGTGCTATACAAATAAATGTGAATTGAATTGAAATTAAGAGTTGGTACAATGATCTGCAATTTGCACAATAACTAAATGCACATGGCCTGTTGATCAAAACTATAAGTTGATTCTTAATGAAAACTATCAAACTCTTCACAACTTCTACACATTCTTCAATTGCAAATCCATCACATGCAAAAATAATCCATTCAGTTATCAAAAGTTAGCATGCTATATTCCAAAAATATTTTTGAGAATGCTTGTAATGTCTGGGGGAACATCACATCCCTTAACTGTATAAATGCATGTCTTTATACAGTACAGTAATTTTTGTCAAAATGTGGTATGTTAACTGAAAATACTCAGTTGCTTGCCATTGAAAACACATTTCTGCAAAAATAAATGTACTGGGTAGTTTTCCAAAAGCATTGTAAGCCTAAGTTGATCATTACATGACATTATTGTATAGTATAGAAAGCAGTCAATCTAAACAAAAAAATAGAAAAAAAATAAATAAAATATGATAAAATATTTATGTATATGGTTACTACATTTACTTAAGAGTTACTACATGCAATAGAGTTCTGATGATCCAGCAAATGGTTATGACAATTGAATTTACAGTTTAAACTTTAAAGAATTGAGAAGTGATTGAGAACAAGTGTAGTTAATTTTTAAAAAAAATAAATGCCACTTTACAGTGACACAAAATAAAATCTTATTCAGATTAGACAACAATATGAGGGTAGGAAAATTATTTTTACTGAACTAATTGTTTGAATTTTTTTATTTGAACACACATTGTAAAGAAATCTTGGAATAATAGTTCTAAATGGTTTTTACCTTTTTCTAGATGGGTAACGAAATGCTTTCAGCACCAGAAGATTTGCCATCACATTCAAGAAACCACCTTTCTCCTACAATTTCATCTGGAAACTCAGAAAATTCAAAAGATGTGCATGCTTTAATACACAGGGTGAAGGTTGTAGAAGACCTTCTGGCTGTGTTCATGGATAGCAGCATAATTCAATCAACTCTGAAGATGGAATTTGTAAATGAGAGTGCTGTAGATGATGCTGGAGTGTCCAGAGAAGTTTACACTGCATTCTGGGATCAGTTCCTTGAACAGTGTGAAGGGGAAGATGAGCGTGTTCCTAGACTGAGACCAGACTTCTCTGAAGTTGAATGGGAGGCAGTAGGAAGGATCTCTGGGTAAAAGGATTACTTGACCTTGATGTACTGCCAGTGAGGCTTTCCAGTGCTTTCATTGTAGCATGCATACATGGAATTGACTCCGTCAGTGATGATGTCCTGATGTCATCTTTCCAAAACTACCTCTCTTCGACTGAACGATCTGCTGTTGCAAAGGCCCGTCAAGGCACACTGGAGGAATGTGATGAAGAAGATTTGCTTGACCTCTTCACAAGAATGGGTTCTCATTGCATCCCCTCCAAAAAACACCATGGAAGTTGCCATCCAAACAATGGCTCATAAAGCAATTCTTCAAGAGCCCAAATATATAATAGATTGCTTCTCCAAAACCATGATATTTGCACTGCTGAAAGTACCAGACCAGGACAGTCTACTGTCTCTCTATGACAGAAGAAGGCCACTGGTAAAAAAAGTGGCACAGCTACTTCAAACAACACAAGAGATTCAATCTCAGAAAGAACAGATGGTATTCAATCATCTGCAACGGTATGTCAGAAATGCTGATCAAGGCAAAGCAGAAAAATTTCTACGCTTCTGTACTGGTTCTTCTGTATATGTGTTGACCAAATCAAGGTAAGCTTCAGTGCAGAATCTGGCCTCTGCAGAAGACCAGTTGCTCATACTTGTGGAGCAACTCTTGATTTACCATATACCTATAGTTCTTACCCAGACTCCGCACAGAGATGATAACATTCTGTCCAGTGATTACTTTGAAATGGACATCCTGTGAATTTGATGCTGCTCAGGAATAGTTCATAGTCATCATAATCACTCTTGGAACTTGGACAGTCTGTAGTTATTAAACTTGTTGGCAACAATCTATGTGAAGATTCTTTTTTGTGTTCCATGGGTTCTTTACAGCATGCTAAATTTGACAGCAGTCTTTAGATAACATTTCATTTAAATGGCCCCTATACTAATAATTTGTTTTACATTTGATTTTCATAACATGGAATTTACTTTCAAATAGGTTTGGAGTTTTCCAGTAAGTGGTCAGGTCATTCAAAGCACATCACCAGAGCTGTTAGTACAGTTTAAGTGTTATTTGTTGTATTCGTTTTGTTTACACTATATTTTTGAAATATACTCTACAGCTGCAAAGTGTTGAACAGATGGCTGAGCTGATTTTCATCTTATGCAATTTCACTTTTGTTGTTAGTACAGGAATTACTCTGAACAATCAACTTTTTTTGTTAATTACATAAACCACAGACAGTGTTATACTGATAAGTTGTTATTTGGTTCTTATGTTATTCATGTGTTATGTGTATTGTGTTTACACAGAAAACAATGTCTCAATAACTTCTCAAAGTTAAAACTTTGGTTGTTGGTAAGGAAAGTTCTCAGAATCTTTAACTTTATGTGTTTAAACTTGATGGAATAAACAGTTTACATGGTGTTACAGGTTCAGATTTGTCAGAAATAAACATATTTCCTCTGTGGCTTTTCTGTGCATTTATAAACAACTTTGTAAACAAACTCTTTTGCACATGATGGTTTCATTTTTAATGATGTTCATGCATTGTAATTCTTTATAAAAACTTTCTACAATGTTGTAGGATCCCCCTGGTGGACAGTATCATCTACAATGTAAGCACAATATAATGCAAGTCCGACAATATAAACACATTTCAGATAAAAAGGACCTTGCAGTTCTTACAGTAATGACCTGATCACATCTCTTAAATGCATGTATAAGTTCACAGCTTGATACGGGTCTTTTGGAAGGCTCAAATGAGACTCTGAAATTATAGTGTTGCACAGTTCATTTACACCTGGATCACATGGTATGGGGCGTCGGAAAGTGCACTCATTCTTGCAAAATTGAATACTTTCAGTGTCAGCTGAGGTGAGAAAGTCTTTGGTGAGGTAGAGTCCATACAGTACATACATCACACTGGGCTGACCACTGGGGTTGCTGATGTTCTTTGATGGCCTAATGGTGTGTGTATTCCAAACCTGTGCAGTGTCATCCAGCTCATCCTGCAAAACATTACAATAATAAAAGAAATTAGGCAAAACTTTTAACTGAATTAGTTTACTCAAAAAATAACATTATGCCCTCATTTACCCAGTGTCTCATTGTTTCAAACTTACAGACATATGTGGAAAACAAAAGATGGTGGCCTCTGCACTGAATATCCACACAAAAAAAAGCAAACAAAAAAGTCATATTTGTTGTATGTGTACTGTTTGGAACAATGTGACGTGAGTAATGACAATTTTTTTTTTATTTGGATCTCTCTCTCACACACAGAGAGAGAGAAGCATCACAACATAATTTCCATTTAACTCACCTGGATGAGTCCCATGCAGCAGAACTGGAGCAAACTTTTGTCCAAGAATCCTCCATCGAAGTATCCATTGTCTCTGAGCTCAGCAAACAGGCAAATCCAGAATTCCATACATTCCTTGTGCAGAAACCCCCACCACTACTTGATCCTTTGATTGGCAGTACTTGCACCATCCAAATAGCTGTCAAGAGATTCATCTGCGTGATTGATGTGCAAAAAACGCTAAAAGGCTCTAACATGACCATTTTCAGTTCCAAGATTCCCCCCTAACAACTCTTGGGCATCCTCCCAAACGCTCCACCGCTTCAATATAGTAACCGCCTATAAGCTTTGGATCGCTACTAGTTGTGTATGTGTTAAGCCTGATAATCTTCCTCGAAAAGCCGTCAATGCAACCATTGATACAAATGCCATATGGTTTTAACTTATCGTATGAATCCAAATGCCAAATGAAGTTTGGTCCCTTCGCAAAGTAGTTGCGCCGTCTGAGACGTCTGGCTCTCCTCACTGAAACTCCTGTAGGGTCCAGCTCCTTAAGTGCTTAATCCTTAATCCTCTTTTCTCACACGCAGACCCTTCTCCCTGCATTTGGCGTACATCCACCGATACCCATGAAGCTGCCCAGAAGACTGCAGCTGATTACGGATAAAATCAACAAGGTCCACTAAGCTCGAGTAATTTTTGCGTCAAGACAATCCTCTTTCGCATAAAATCCTTTTCAGGTGTCTTTCACTTACGTCAAAACTGTGCCTCGACCTAAGCACTGACCGCATTTTATATTTGAGTCCAAGTTCAAAGTAAAACTCTATGAACCTCTCCATTATGAATGTGAGCTATCTGAACCACGACCAGCGGGAAACAGGAAGTGTTTCGCCGAACTCATAACAAGGGAACACAAGCAACTTTACATGGGAACGCAAAACATCTTTGCGAGGGAACGCAATCTTTGCGTGGGAACACAATCTTTGGGAACGCAAAACATCTTTGCGAGGGAACGCAATCTTTGCGTGGGAACAATCTTTGCGAGGGAACGCAAAACATCTTTGCGAGGGAACGCAATCTTTGCGAACGCAAAACATCTTTGCGAGGGAACGCAAAACATCTTTGCGAGGGAACGCAATCTTTGCAAGGGAACGCATCTTTCACATCTTTGCGAGGGAACACAACGCAATCTTTGCGAGGGAACACAAAACATTGTTGCGAGGGAACGCAATCTTTGCGTGGGAGCGCAAAACATCTTTGCGAGGGAACACAAAACATCTTTGCGAGGGAACGCCATCTTTGCGAGGGAATGCAATCTTTGCGAGGGAACACAAAACATCTTTGCGAGGGAACGCAATCTTTGCGAGGGAACGCAATCTTTGCGAGGGAACTAAACATCTTTGCGACACGCAATCTTTGCGAGGGAACGCAATCTTTGCGCGCAAAACATCTTTGCGAGGGAACGCAATCTTTGCGAGGGAACGCAAAACATCTTTGCGAGGGAACGCAATCTTTGCGAGGGAACGCAAAACATCTTTGCGAGGGAACGCAATCTTTGCGAGGGAAATCTTTGCGAGGGAACGCAAAAGAACGCAATCTTTGCGAGGGAACGCAAACATCTTTGCGAGGGAACGCAATCTTTCGAGGGAACGCAATCTTGCGAGGGAATGCAAACATCTTTGCGAGGGAACGCAAAACATCTTTGCGAGGGAACGCAATCTTTGCGAGGGAACGCAATCTTTGCGAGGGAACGCAAAACATCTTTGCGAGGGAACGCAATCTTTGCGAGGGAATGCAAAACATCTTTCGCAAAACATCTTTGCGAGGAACGCAAAGGGAACGCATCTTTGTGAGGGGCAAACTCTTGCATCTTTGGAGGGAAGCACTCTTTGCAACGCAAACTCTTGCGAGGGAACGCAAAACATCTTTGCGAGGGAACGCAATCTTTGCGAGGGAACGCAAACATCTTTGCGAGGGGAACGCAAAAATCTTTGCGAGGGAACGCAAACATGGGAACGCAAAACATCTTTGCGAGGGAACGTTCATCTTTGCGAGGGAACGCAATCTTTGCGAGGGAACACAAAACATCTTTGCGAGGGAACGCAATCTTTGCGAGGGAACGCAATCTTTGCGTGAACGCAAAACATCTTGCAGGGAACGCAATCTTTGCGAGGGAACACAAACATCTTTGCGAGGGAACGCAATCCAAAACACTTTGCGAGGGAACGCAAAACATCTTTGCGAGGGAACGCAATCTTTGCGAGGGAACACAAAACATCTTTGCGAGGAAACGCAATCTTTGCGAGGGAATGCAAAACATCTTTGCGAGGGAATGCAAAACATCTTTGCGAGGGAATGCAAAACATCTTTGCGAGGGAATGCAATCTTTGCGAGGGAATGCAAAACATCTTTGTGAGGGAACGCAATCTTTGGCGTACATCCACCGATACCCATGAAGCTGCCCAGAAGACTGCAGCTGATTACGGATAAAATCAACAAGGTCCACTAAGCTCGAGTAATTTTTGCGTCAAGACAATCCTCTTTCGCATAAAATCCTTTTCAGGTGTCTTTCACTTACGTCAAAACTGTGCCTCGACCTAAGCACTGACCGCATTTTTTTATATTTGAGTCCAAGTTCAAAGTAAAACTCTATGAACCTCTCCATTATGAATGTGAGCTATCTGAACCACGACCAGCGGGAAACAGGAAGTGTTTCGCCGAACTCATAACAAGGGAACACAAGCACTTTACATGGGAACGCAAAACATCTTTGCGAGGGAACGCAATCTTTGCGAGGGAACGCAATCTTTGCGAGGGAACACAAAACATCTTTGCGAGGAAACGCAATCTTTGCGAGGGAATGCAAAACATCTTTGCGAGGGAATGCAAAACATCTTTGCGAGGGAATGCAATCTTTGCGAGGGAATGCAAAACATCTTTGTGAGGGAACGCAATCTTTGCGAGGGAACGCAAAACATCTTTGCGAGGGAACGCAAAACATCTTTGCAAGGGAACGCAATCTTTGCAAGGGAACGCAAAACATCTTTGCGAGGGAACGCAATCTTTGCGAGGGAACGCAAGGGAACGCAAAACATCTTGCGAGGGAACGCAATCTTGCGAGGGAAGCAAAACTTTGCGAGGAACGCAATCTTGCGAGGGAACGCAAAACATTGCGAGGGAACGCAATCTTTGCGCAATCTTTGCGAGGGGCAAAACATCGAACGCAAAACATCTTTGCGAGGGAACGCAATCTTTGCGAGGGAATGCAAAACAGCTTTGCGAGGGAACGCAATCTTTGCGAGGGAACGCAATCTTTGTGAGGGAACGCAATCTGCGTGGGAACGCAAAACATCTTTGCAAGGGAACGCAATCTTTGCGAGGGAACACAAACATCTTTGTGGGAACAATCTTGCAATCTTGTTGCTTTGAGGGAACGCAACTTGCGAGGGGAAAATCTTTGCGAGGGAACGCAAATCTTTGCGAGGGAACGCAATCTTTGCGAGGGAACGCAATCTTTGCGAGGGAACGCAAAACATCTTTGCGAGGGAAAACGCAATCTTTGCAAAACATCTTTGAGGGAACGCAAAACATCTTTGCGCAATCTTTGCGAGGGAATGCAAAACATCTTTGTGAGGGAACGCCATCTTTGCGAAACGCAAAACATCTTTGCGTGCAAAACATCTTTGGAGGGAAACGCAATCTTTGCAAGGGAACGCAACTTTGCGAGGGAACGCAAACATCTTTGCGGGAACGCAATCTTGCGAGGGAAAACTTTGCAAGGGAACGCAAAAAAAATCTTGCGAGGGAAGGGAGGGAAAGCAATCTTTGCGAGGGACGCAAAACAGGGAACCAAACATCTTGCGAGGGAAGCAATCTTTGGAGGGAACGCAAATCTTTTGCGATGGGAACGCAATCTTTGAGGGATGCGAGGGAAGCAATCTTGCGAGGGAACACAAAACATCTTTGCGGAACGCAAATCTTTGCAAGGGAATGCAAAACATCTTGCGAGGGAACGCAATCTTTGCAAGGGAGGGAACGCAAAACATCTTTGTGAGGGAACGCAATCTTTGCGAGGGAACGCAATCTTTGCGAGGGAACGCAAAACATCTTTGCGAGGGAACGCAAAACATCTTTGCGAGGGAACGCAAAACATCTTTCATCTTTGTGAGGGAACGCAATCTTTGCGAGGGAACACAAAACATCTTTGCGAGGGAACGCAATCTTTGCGAGGGAACGCAATCTTTGCAAGGGAACGCAAAACATCTTTGCGAAAACAATCTTTGCGAGGGAACTTTGCAAAACATCTTTGCGAGGGAACGCAAAAACATCTTTGCGAGGGAACGCAAAACATCTTTGCGAGGGAACGCAATCTTTGTGAACGGGAACGCAATCTTTGCGAGGGCAACATCTTTGCGAGGGAACGCAATTTTGCGAGGGAACACAAAACATCTTTGCGAGGGAACGCAATCTTGCAAGGGGACAAAAAATCTTTGCGAAACGCAATCTTTGCAAGGGAACGCAAAACATCTTTGGAGGGAACGCAATCTTGCGAGGAACGCAAAACATCTTTGCGAGGGAACGCAAAACATCTTGCGAAGGGAACGCAACATCTTGCGAGGGAACGCAATCTTTGCGAGGGAACTTTGCGATCTTTGCGAGGGAACGCAAACATCTTGCGGGGAACGCAATCTTTGCGAGGGAACGCAAAACATCTTTGCAATCTTCGAGGGAACGCAATCTTTGCGAGGGCAAAACATCTTTGCGAGGGAACGCAAAACATCTTTGCGAGGGAACGCAATCTTTGTGGGAACGCATCTTTGCGAGGGAACGCAAAACATCTTTGCGAGGGAACGCAAAACATCTTTGCGAGGGAACGCAAAACATCTTTGCGAGGGAACGCAAATCTCTTGCGAGGGAAGCAATCTTTGCGAGGGAACGCTTTGGGAGGAACGCAAAACATCTTTGCGAGGGAACGCAATCTTTGCGAGGGAACGCAAAACATCTTTGCGAGGGAACGCAATCTTTGCGAGGGAACGCAAAAATCTTTGGCGAGGGAACGCATCTCTTGCGAGGGAACGCAAAACATCTTTGCGAGGGAACGCAAAACATCTTTGCGAGGGAACGCAAAACATCTTTGCGAGGGAACGCAATCTTTGCGAGGGAACGCAATCTTTGCGGGAAGCAAACATCTTTGCGAGGGAACGCAATCTTTGTGAGGGAACGCATCTTTGCGGGTCTTTGCGAGGGAACGCAATCTTTGCGCGGAACGCAATCTTTGCGGGGAACGCACTTTGCGAGGGAAAAATCTTTGGAGGGAACGCAAAACATCTTTGCGAGGGAACGCAATCTTTGTGAGGGAATGCAAAACATCTTTGCGAGGGAACGCAAAACATCTTTGCGAGGGCGAGGGAACACAAACATCTTTGCGAGGAAACGCAATCTTTGCGAGGGAATGCAAAAATCTTTGCAAGGGAATGCAAAAAATCTTTGCGAGGGAATGCAAAACTTGCGAGGGAACAATCTTTGCGAGGGGGGAAAACATCTTTGTGAGGGAACGCAATCTTTGGCGTACATCCACCGATACCGAAGCTGCCCAGAAGACTGCAGCTGATTACGGATAAAATCAACAAGGTCCACTAAGCTCGAGTAATTTTTGCGTCAAGACAATCCTCTTTCGCATAAAATCCTTTTCAGGTGTCTTTCACTTACGTCAAAACTGTGCCTCGACCTAAGCACTGACCGCATTTTTTTATATTTGAGTCCAAGTTCAAAGTAAAACTCTATGAACTCTCCATTATGAATGTGAGCTATCTGAACCACGACCGGGAAACAGGAAGTGTTTCGCCGAACTCATACTTTACACGCAAAACATCTTTGTGAGGGACGCAAGCGAGGAAAATCTTTGCGTTTCGCTGCATGCAAAACATCTTTGCGTAACTTTGCGAGGGAAAGCAAAACATCTTTGCGAGGGAACGCAAAAGAATCTTTACGCAATCTTTGCAGGGAACGCATCTTTGCGAGGGAACGCAATCTTTGCGAGGGGTGCACGAAAACATCTTTGCGAGGGAACGCAATCTTTGCGAGGGAACGCAAAACATCTTGCGAAACGCAATCTTTGCGAGGGAACGCAAAACATCTTGCGAGGAATGCAAAATCTTTGCGAGGGAATCAAAACATCTTTGCGAGGGGAAGGGGAATCTTTGCGAGGGAACGCAAAATTTTGCGAGGGAATGCAAAACGCCTTTGCGAGGGGAACGCAATCGGGAACGCAATCTTTGCAGGGAACGCAAAACATCTTTGCGAGGGAACGCAATCTTTGCGAGGGAACGCAATCTTTGCGAGGGAACGCAAAACATCTTTGCGAGGGAAAGCAATCTTTGCGAGGGAACACAAAACATCTTTGCGAACGCAATCTTCATCTTTGCGAGGGAGAACGCATCTTTCTTTGCGAGGGAACGCAAAACATCTTTGCGAGGGAACGCAAAACATCTTTGCGAGGGAACGCAATCTTTGCGAGGGAACAAAACATCTTTGCGAGGGAACGCAATCTTTGCGAGGGAACGCAATCTTTGTGAGGGAACGCAATCTGCGTGGGAACGCAAAACATCTTTGCAAGGGAACGCAATCTTTGCGAGGGAACACAAAACATCTTTGTGAGGGAACGCAATCTTTGCGAGGGAATGCAATCTTTGTGAGGGAATGCAAAACATCTTTGCGAGGGAACGCAATCTTTGCGAGGGAACTATCTTTGCGAGGGGAACGCAAAACATCAGGGAACGCAAAACATCTTTGCGATGGAACGCAATTTGCGAGGGAACACAAAAAATCTTGGAGGAAACGCAATCTTGCGAGGGAAGCAAAAAATCTTTGCATCAAGGGAATGCATCTTTGCGAGGGAACGCAAAACATCTTTGTGAGGGAACGCAATCTTTGCGAGGGAACGCAAAACATCTTTGCGAGGGAACGCAAAACATCTTTGCGAGGGAACGCAATCTTTGCAAGGGAACGCAATCTTTGCAAGGGAACGCAAAACATCTTTGCGAGGGAACGCAATCTTTGCGAGGAAACGAATCTTTGCAAAATCTTGCGCAATGCTTGCGAGGGAACGCAAAACAATCTTGCGAGGGAACGAAAACATCTTTGCGAGGGAACGCAATCTTTGTGAGGGAACGCAATCTTTGCGAGGAACACAAAACATCTTGCGAGGGAACGCAATCTTTGCGAGGGAACGCAATCTTTGCGAGGGAACGCAATCTTTGCAAGGGAATGCAAAACATCTTTGCGAGGGAACGCAATCTTTGCAAGGGAACGCAAAACATCTTTGCGAGGGAACGCAATCGCAAGGGCAAAACATCTTTGCGAGGGAAACGCAAAACATCTTTGCGAGGGAACGCAAACATCTTTGCGAGGGGACGCAATCGAGGGAACGCAATCTTGCGAGGGAACACAAAACATCTTTGCGAGGGAACGCAATCTTTGCAATCTTTGCAAGGGAACGCAAAACATCTTTGCGAGGGAAAGCAATCTTTGCGAGGGAACGCAAAACATCTTTGCGAGGGAACGCAAAACATCTTTGCGAGGGAACGCAAGGGAACGCATCTTTGCGAGGGAACGCAAAACATCTTTTATCTTTGCGAGGGGAACACAAAAACATCTTGCGAGGGAAACAATAAGGGAACGCAATCTTTGCAAGGGAACGCAAAACATCTTTGCGAGGGAACGCAATCTTTGCGAGGGAACGCAATCGCAAAACATCTTTGCGAGGGAACGCATCTTTGCGAGGGAACGCAATCTTGCGAGGGAACAAAACATCTTTGCGCGAGGGAACGCAATCTTTGCGAGGGGAACGCTTTGCGAGGGAACGCAAGGGAACGCAAACATCTTTGCGAGGGAAGCAAACAGGGAATCTTTTTCTTGCGAGGGGCAAAACATCTTTGCGAGGGAACGCAATCTTTGAGGAAAAATCTTTTGCGAGGGAACGCAAAACATCTTTGCGAGGGAACGCAATCTTTGCGAGGGAATGCAAAACATCTTTGCGAGGGAACGCAAAACATCTTTGCGAGGGAACGAATCTTGTGAGGGAACGCAATCTTTGTGAGGGAACGCAAAACATCTTTGCGAGGGGAGGGAACGCAATCTTTGTGAGGGGAACGCAAAACATCTTTGCGAGAGAACGCAAAACCTTTGCGAGGGAAAGCAAACATCTTTGCGAGGGAACGCAATCTTTGCGAGGGAAGCAAAAATCTTTGCCGGGAACGCAAAACATCTTTGCGAGGGAACGCAAAAAATCTTTGCGAGGGGAACGCAAACATCTTTGCGAGGGAACGCAATCTTTGCGAGGGAACGCAATCTTTGCGAGGGAATGCAAAACATCTTTGCGAGGGAACGCAATCTTTGTGAGGGAACGCAGGCTTGCGAGGGGAACAAAAACATCTTGCGAGGGAACGCAATCTTTGCGAGGGAACGCAATCTTTGCGTGGGAACGCAAAACATCTTTGCGAGGGAACGCAATCTTTGCGAGGGAACACAAAACATCTTTGCGAGGGAACGCAATCTTTGTGAGGAATCATTTTGCGAGGGAACGCAAAACATCTTTGCGAGGGAACGCAATCTTTGCGAGGGAACACAAAACATCTTTGCGAGGAAAAGCAATCTTTGCGAGGGAATGCAAAACATCTTTGCGAGGGGCAAAACATCTTTGCGAGGGAATGCAAAACATCTTTGCGAGGGAAAGCAATCTTTGCGAGGGAATGCAAAACATCTTTGTGAGGGAACGCAATCTTTGGCGTACATCCACCGATACCCATGAAGCTGCCCAGAAGACTGCAGCTGATTACGGATAAAATCAACAAGGTCCACTAAGCTCGAGTAATTTTTGCGTCAAGACAATCCTCTTTCGCATAAAATCCTTTTCAGGTGTCTTTCACTTACGTCAAAACTGTGCCTCGACCTAAGCACTGACCGCATTTTTTTATATTTGAGTCCAAGTTCAAAGTAAAACTCTATGAACCTCTCCATTATGAATGTGAGCTATCTGAACCACGACCAGCGGGAAACGAAGTGTTCGCCGAACTCAAAAAGGGAAACACAAGCAACTTTACATGGGAACGCCAAAACATTCTTGTGAGGGAACGCAATCTTTGCGAGGGAACAATCTTTGCACAAAACATCTTTGCGAGGAAACGCAATCTTTGCGAGGGAATGCAAAACATCTTTGCGAGGGAATGCAAAACATCTTTGCGAGGGAATGCAATCTTTGCGAGGGAATGCAAAACATCTTTGCGAGGGAACGCAATCTTTGCGAGGGAACGCAAAACATCTTTGCGAGGGAACGCAAAACATCTTTGCAAGGGAACGCAATCTTTGCAAGGGAACGCAAAACATCTTTGCGAGGGAACGCAATCTTTGCGAGGGAACGCAATCTTTGCAAGGGAACGCAAAACATCTTTGCAGGAACGCAATCTTTGCGAGGGAAACACAAAACATCTTTGCGAGGGAACGCAAGCTTTTGCGAGGGAACGCAAAAAATCTTTGCGAGGGAACGCAAGCGAGGGAAGCAAAACATCTTTGCGAGGGAACGCAAAACATCTTTGCGAGGGAACGCAAAACATCTTTCGCGAGGGAACGCAATCTTTGCGAGGGAATGCAAAACAGCTTTGCGAGGGAACGCAATCGCGAGGGAACGCAATCTTTGTGAGGGAAACGCATCTGCGGGGGAACGCAAAAATCTTTGCAAGGGAACGCATTTTGCGAGGGAACACAAAAACTCTTTGTGAGGGAACGCAATCTTGCGAGGAATGCAAGGGAATGCAAAACATTTCGAGGGAACGCAATCTTGCGAGGGAATACTCTTTGCGAGGGAAAAGCAAAACATCTTGCGAGGGAACGCAAACATCTTTGCGATGGAACGCAATCTTTGCGAGGGAACACAAAACATTTGCGAGGAAAGCAATCTTTGCGAGGGAATGCAAAACATCTTTGCGAGGGAATGCAAAACATCTTTGCGAGGGGAATGCCATCTTTGCGAGGGAATGCCAAAACATCTTTGGGAGGGAACGCAATCTTTGCGAGGGAACGCAAAACATCTTTGCGAGGGAACGCAAAACATCTTTCAATCTTGCAACATCTTTGCGAGGGAACGCAAATTGCAAGGGAACGCAATCTTTGCGAGGGAAACGCATCTTTGGAGGGAACGCAAAAACATCTTGCGAGGGAAAAGCAAATCTTTGCGAGGGAACGCAAAAACTCTGCGAGGGAACGCAAAAACATCTTTGCGAGGGAACGCAAAACATCTTTGCGACGGGAACGCAACTTTGTGAGGGAACGCAATCTTTGCGAGGGAACACAAAACATCTTTGCGAGGGAACGAATCTTTGGAGGGAACACAAAACATCTTTTGAGGGAACGCAATCTTTGCAAGGGAATGCAAAAACATCTTTGCGAGGGAACGCAATCTTTGCAAGGGAACGCAAAACATCTTTGCGAGGGGAAACGCAATCTTTTGCGAGGAACGCATTCTTTGCAAGGGAAGCAAAAACATCTTTGCGAGGGAACGCAAAACATCTTTGCGAGGGAACGCAAAACATCTTTGCGAGGGAACGCAATCTTTGCGAGGGAACACAAAACATCTTGCAACGCAATCTTGCGGGGAACGCAAAAACATCTTTGCGAGGGAACGCAATCTTTGCGAGGGAATCATCTTGCGAGGGAACGCAAAACATCTTGCGAGGGAAACGCAAAACATCTCTTGCGAGGGAACGCAATCTTCGAGGGAACGCAATCTTTGTGAGAACGCAATCTTTGCAGGAACACAAAAATCTTTGCGAGGGAAAGCAATCTTTGCGAAGTGGAATGCACATGCTTTGCAATCTTTGCGAGGGGAATCTTTGCGAGGGAACACAATCTTTGCGAGGGAATGAATCTTTTTGCGAGGGAACGCAATCTTGGGAATGCAATTGCGAGGGAACACAATCTTTGCGAGGGAACGCAAAATCTTTGCAAGGCGAAACGCAATCTTTGCGGAGGACACACAAAACATCTTTGTGAGGGAACGCAATCTTTGCGAGGGAAGCAATCTTTGTGAGGGAATGCAAAACTTTGCAAGGGAACGCAATTTGCGAGGGAAACGTAATCTTTGCGAGGGGAAATCATCTTTGCGACGGGAACGCTTTGCGAGGGAACGCAATCTTTGCGAGGGAACACAAAACATCTTTGCGAGGGAATCTTTGCGAAAGTTGCGAGGGGGGGCAATGCAAAAAATCTTTGCAATCTTGCGAGGGAATGCAAAACATCAAAAGACAAGCATCTTTGCGAGGGAATCTTTGCGCCAAAACATCTTTGCGCGAGGGAACGCAAAACATCTTTGCGAGGGAACGCAAAACATCTTTGCAAGAGGAACGCAATCTTGCGAGGGAAAGCAATCTTTGCGGGGAAAGCAAAAATCTTTGCAAATCTTTGCACGCAAAACATATTTGCGATCTTTGCGAGGGAAAGCAATCTTGCGAGGGAAACGCAAAACATCTTTGCGAGGGAACGCAAAACATCTTGCGAGGGAACGCAATCGGAACGCAATCTTTGCGAGGGAACGCACTCTTGCGAGGGAACGCAACAACATCTTTGCGAGGGAACGCAATCTTGCGAGGGAATGCAAAACATCTTTGCGAGGGAACGCAATCTTTGGAGGGAACGCTCTTGCGAGGGAACGCAAAAATATTTGGCAAAACATCTTTGAGAGGAACGCAATCTTTGCGAGGGAACACAAAACATCTTTTGCGAGGGAACAATCTTTGCGAAATTTGCGAGGGAATGCAATCTTTGCGAGGAAACGCAATCTTGCGGGAATGCAAAACAGCTTTGCGAGGGAACGCAATCTTTTGGGAACGCAATCTTTTGAGGGAACGCAATCTGCGTGGGAACGCAAAAATCTTTGCAAGGGAAAGCAATGCGGGGAACACAAACTTTGAGGGAACGCAACGACGGGAACGCAATCTTTGTGAGGGAATGCAAAAATCTTTGCGAGGGAACGCAACTTTGCGAGGGGAACGTAATCTTTTGCGGGGAACGCAAAACATCTTTTGCGATGGAAAAGCAATCTTTGCGAGGGAACGCAAAACATCTTTGGAACGCAATCTTGCAAGGGAACGCCAAAACATCTTTGGAGGGAATGCAAAAGATTTGAAAAAAAAAATTCTTCCCATCCCAAATTTTTTCACCACCACGTAAATTTCCTTCCTTCCCATTTTTTTTTTTCTACCACCATGTCCTTAGGGCTCCGTAAAAAAACATCATTGAGTGTAATTTAAGTGTGAAATAAGTTAATTTAACCTTCAATATTATTATAGTATATTACATGTGTAGTTTACAGCATTAGTTGAGAGACTTTTTCTCTAGAAATTTGCCTTGTACTGTAACTGAAATACTATATCCAAAAAATCAATATCAAATCGAATCGTAATTGTATCGAATCACAAGCATGTGAATAGAAATCTAATCAAATCATGAAAATTGTGTTAATACCTAGCCCTAGAAATAATAAGATCAAATATATAGGCCTAGTCCAATGGGAAACACTTTACAACATGTTACACATTTAAAACTAATAAAGAAGTTGTATTTTTAGTATATCGTTGAAGTATGCAAAGTAGTCTTTGCATCCATTAACATTAAATCTTCTCATACTCTGTCATTAAGTAGGCTATTATTTGTAACATGATCATGAAGGAAATAATACTATCACATGTATACAGTCAAATGGGAAATACTTTACAATGTTACACACATTATATAATATATTTTAAAATGAAAACAATACAATCATAATACAAAACGGTGTATAGTTGGGCCCATATCCTTGAAGTATAAAACTGTTTGTATCCATTCATTGCATTAAGCATTATCAATAGGCTATGTTTAATATTTGCTCATTGTAGCCTACTGTCAGGTACTGCTGCAGGAAAACAGGCGAAGGAAGACAAGGATTTCTCAGAACATGTAGTTTAATATATACATCCCCCCTCCTTCAACGGGAGGGCCAGAGGGGGTTCTGGAGGTGGATGGAGTGATGGTGATGGAGTGGTGAAGGGAGGACGACAATCCCCTGGCAGCGTAGATGGTGGATGGCCAATGGCACAGACCCAGAGCTCCCCAAAACCAACAGTCCACAGCAGAGTCGAGGAGGGAGGAGGAACCGAGATGGTGTAGGGCGGACTGACAGCATCTGGGGGGACGACCGACGGAGACTCGGCAGGTGGATCCAGGGGTGCAGACGGAGACCCCGGTGACATCACGGTGATGATCAGCGTAGGTGGAGTTGGAGACCCAGAAGGCTGAGGAGGGACAGAGTTGAACGGACGGCCCGCAAGTCCATGACGGAAGAGGTGGGACGACTGACCAAGGGGGAGCCGGCCGGACGAGGGAGACCGGAGGAACCATCAGTCGGAGGGTCTCCGGTGGAACCATAGGTGGGAGGAGCCTGGACGGAGCCGGCAGGTCGACAGGCCGAGTGGTGCAAAGAGGTCAACGGTGGTAGGCGAAGCCACAGGATCTTCATGCTTAGGCGCTGTTGATGGACGTACGACCTCGACGTCACAGGAAGTCCCCGGAGATGGCGCAGGGTGGCGGACATCCAGCAGCGGTGGGACTGGAGGACTGGCTGAGCACTGCGGTGACGTCAGCATGGGCAGATCAACAGTAAGGAGGACAGAGCCTAGTATAGTCCATAGAAGATGATGCCGATGATGATGATGATACCGGGTGGGATAGGGGGGAGTCGAGTCCTCTCTGAAGTCGATCAGTCAGTCCTTCCTCTCCAAGGTCATCTCTCCCTCGTCCGCAGGTGTCGTGGGCTCACACCCCTGGTCAGACGCTTGATGGAGCTCTTCTTACGGGGCGAGGGTCACCTCTGTCCTTGTGAACTCGGTATCCGGTAGACGCATCGCGACTGGTGGAAACTTTCCGTCTGCGGGGGGTTCTCACGAGAACTCTGCGGTCGTTGGGGACGATCCAGGCTCTGGGTCTGGTGATGTTCTGGACCGGGACGCGATGCTCTCCACGGGATGATGGTAGTTCGCCCTGATCCAGAACAGTGACTTCAGGGTCTTGTCATCAAAGTGGCAAGTGAGTGCAGGATGAATAAAATGTTGTGTGAAGAAACAAAAGAGCGCAAACTTCTTTGTGTAATCCATTATTGGTCCGGTATTCTGTCATGTACTGCTTCAGGAAAACAGGTGAAAGAAGACGAGGATTTCTCAGAACATGTAGTTTAATATATAAGGAGACAGGCAACACGTACATAGAGACGATAATGGACAATGAACTGAACTAAAGCAGGAACTTAAATACACAAATGTAATGACAAACAGCTGTGAGATGATTAGTGTCCATGGTGACTGATGAGTGGCGGGAACAGAGAAGCACATGACAATCAAAACAAACCGAACATGACAACATCATGTTATATAATGCATATATGAACAGAAAAGTGACTTTATTTAAAAGTATTTTTGTTAAATATTGTAGTCTTGGCATCTGCCCTGATGTGGAGACAATTCTGAGGAGTCTCTAGACTGTTATCAGTAGTGATACTGAATTTGTTAGGTCTTCTTCTTCCAATCCGTTTGGCTCAGCTTTTATACAGCCATCATCAGCTGAAAACACAGTGAAGGAAATCATTAGCTACTTCAGCTTGAACAAGCACAGAGAATGTTTTGCATTGCTTTCTCAAACCACAGAAGATTGAAATAGTATTAAATAAATCACAACTGAAATCTAATATTATGTCACTAAATTTTTTCGAAAATCAACTACATTTCTCATACTACAAAAACATTCTGAACAAATTGAATAAAGCTTACCTGAATGATTAGATCGTCTCTTCTTCTGAATAAATATAACTGTAAAAACACTTACTACTGCAATTATTATAAAAGTAACTAAAACACTAGAGACAATGACTGATAAAGCAGTGTGGTTTCCACATTCACGGTCAGATGATCGTGTTCCTGGAGATGTTTCAGTAAGTCCCAGAGCTTCACATCTGTGAAATATAGGATCAGATGAAAATGATGATCAACAGCACACACCAACAGTATAAATGAACACTTACTGTGTGTGTGGTAAAACAGGATGAAAAAGAGCCGTTTGAATATGTGTCAGCTTCACATCCACACATACTGTATCTGGAGGGAGTTCCTGTGAAGACAATGACATACAGTTACAGAAAAGATATGTGTTTTGTTCCTAAATGCTACTAATGCAGCACAGATAACAATAAAACAGCATATTTATATATTTATCATTTACCTGCTGGTTGATATATTGTCCAGGGCTGCATTCAGAGTGTTTCGCAGCAAATCTACAGCTACCTCTATTTTTTTCAATGCAGTAGAATTTGTTCCAGTGGCTCACAAACAGTATCTGACCCTCGAGTACAGGCTTTATTCACTCTTAACCCTTGACCTAAGATAGAAATGAGTCAACAGAAACCACTTTACATACAGTACTGTTAGGAACAGTTAACCCTGAGCAACTAGCTTGCATCTCTTCAGATGCTGAATCACCTGCATTAAAAGATCAACAGATTCAAATTAATAAAATATAAAAACTATTTCATTTCCAGATGAACATATTTAAAGGTGAACACTCACTTGCTTTACACGCAGTACAATCAAGCATTTTGAGAGGCCGCTGGGTTCATCAATGTAAGTGAATTCAGGGCAGGAACACAAGCTGTGCTGGTGTCAACTGTGCAGTGCCTAAAACACGATTTCCTAAAAGGCAGTACATGAAATTTATTATTTAATTTCAGCAGAAACCACTTGTTATGCAAATGTGATGCAAAATGCAATTTCAGGGTATACTGACTTTCTATTTTTTTTCCTCTCTAACCAATCAAATGCTTTTATGCAGAAAAAAAACACATTAATGTATAAATATTCATTAATGCAGAATAAAGCAGATTATCATCACTGAAGTAATATATTTATCTTTTAGCCCAGTAAAAAAACATAATGATAAGAAAAAAAAAAAGAAAAGAAAAAAAAAACATTGAACAATAAAAAAACATTTGGAACTTCAATCATGTAATCTATATGGTATAACTTTTCATTAGCAGTCTCACCAGGAGCACACATTGGGCAGCATTGCCCATTCATCTCATATTCAGCATCAGCACATCGACACCAGCAAAAATCAATAGTGAAGTGAAACAATAACAGTAATGAGAACAATAATCCTTAAAGTGAACATGTCACATAAATGTCAGTGATATGAGCATTGAAGAAACATTTCCTCAGCTTGCTGTGCCATTAGTAGATCTGATGGATGCCTTTACAGCAGCTGACAGTATTGGGGGATTTTGTTGAAAACTGAGAGAGACACGAAGACAGTAGTTCAAATATCAGATATTATGCAGGTTGTATTTCCACAAGCATCTTGCAGATATTTCCATTCTTTGTCAAATAAACTAAAAAAAAAGAAAGAAGAAAAAGAAAAGAATCAGCTCACTGTGAACTTTCTTGCTGTACATTTGGGTTATTCTTAAAATAAAAAGGCACTTTTGTCTTGAGAATATTTAGGAAATAAATCTCCGAAAACTCGTTTCACAAGTTTACTTGAATGGTTAGTTCACCCAAAAATGAACAAAAATTCACCCAAAATTCTGTCATTCATTTCTCACCCTCCTGTCGTTCCACACCCGTAAGACCTTTATTCATCTTCAGAACACAAATTAAGATATTTTTGATGCAGTCTGAGAGCTGTTTGACAGTAATATAATCAACACTTTCAAGGTCCAGAAAGGAACTAAAGACATCGTTAAAACAGTCATGTGACTGCAGTGGGTCAACCTTAATGTTATGAAGAGACGAGAATACTTTTTGTGTGCAAAAACAGAACAAACATAACAAATTTATTCAACAATCTCCTCTCTTCTGTGTCATTCTCATGTTGTTTACGTCCAGTCTTATGGGTTTGGAACGACAGTAATTAATGACAGAAATTTCATGTTTGGATGAACTAACCCTTTCATTGTCATCTGTAGACCTGCATCAAATTCCAGTATTTTTAAAATGTTTCTAAAAACATCAAAAACATTTCCACTACATACTAAGACAGTGATATTAACAAACCAAACTTACTAATAAAGCATACTATGTGCAGAAAAGCACATGAGCCCAGAATATGAACACAACACGTTTAATTATCCTCCCATTAAGAAAACGCTTAACATGGCTTAATGCAGCACTTCTCAAAGTCCGGACTCCGGTCTGGATCCGGACCCGGAGGGAATTCAATCCGGACCCGCCTCCATTTCGTATTTCAACAGCAGTAAT
This sequence comes from Culter alburnus, assembly GCA_028476615.1. NCBI lineage: Eukaryota > Metazoa > Chordata > Actinopteri > Cypriniformes > Xenocyprididae > Culter > Culter alburnus. Next base: position 169,090 of record JAOTNS010001055.1, on the reverse strand, counting down.
TGTGTGTAAGGGATTAAAAATCTGGATTTCCTACTTTGATAAACACTTGTCAAAATAATTTGTTTAGTGTTTTATGTCTTTTTGGAGATGGTCCGAAATTAAAGCGAAGGCGAGATATTTAAAGTTTTCCTCCGTGATTCAGTTGCCATGACATCCAGTGAGTGTATACTTTTGACGTAATTGCGACGCGACACTTCACCGCAGTAAACGTTTGAATGGGTGTGGAGCAGTGGTTCTCAACCTGTGGCCCGTCATGAATGTAAATGCGGCCCGCAATATGCCGACCACAATAATAAAAAAATAAAAAAAATTATAGCATACAATTTATTTGTTTAAAATTTAAATAAAGTTAATTAAATAAATATAAATGAGCTATAATGCTTATTTGTCATATAAAATAATTTGTTGGAGCATTTATTATTTTTCAGACATCAGGCAATGTAGGCTAATGACGCAATCACTCAGTTAACGAAACAAACACAAGTGCGCGCTTAGGAAGAATTCAAACAGTAGCCATTCATTTTGTAAATTTAAGCCTCAAAATGGTCAAAGTTGTTATTAAAGGAGAAAAACTAAATGTGGAACATAAAATGAAGGAACACATGCAAACAAGAAGAGTCGCAGCATCAGCAGTAAAGGTAAGAATGGAAGAATCAGTTTGCTGTTAATGAGCGAGATGGGCAGCCTTCCTGTTTGCTCTGTAGTAAAGTACTAACCATAGACTGTAAAAAAATATGGCGTAGTGTCCGTGATGTCACCCATAGAGTTCTGAACAGCAGTTTTGACGAAACATGAGGCCGCGGCCATCTTAGCAGCACGTCACCGCACGTCACTCCCAGATAACTGAAAATGGCAAAAAGGCGGGGAGGTGGTTTGAGCTGATGCGACTGGTTGCTGAAACCACGCCCGCCTAGCTCGACGTGACCATGTTAGCAGTCAAAGCCAAGGAGCTATCTATCTAAGATACGATCTAAAATATTAATGAAGATAGGTTTTATCATTAGAAAGTTCTAAAGGTTTACTGTCAATCTACGGTGTTTTATTTTTTAAGATATAGAGGCTCCAACACCAGTGGTTGGATGTGCAATAACAACATGGAAAATCAAATGGGACTTCATACCTTTATAATGAAATAGAGATCGCGAGATGAATCAATCCGTGGCACTTGGGTAAAATATGAGTGTCCATTGCAAACAAAAAACATTCACATTTCTTCTGATGATTCTGCTCTCTGTCATCGTCTTCAAGAAATAATGCAATCTGAGCAGCGTTTATGTTGTAAAACTGTATACGATATATCTAACAAACAAATGAGCCCGTGTCCAAAGTATTTTTCAAATAGTGCAGCAGGTTTTAGTTATAATATCCAAGCAGTGCTGTCGGTTTGATATCCTCTCCGCCATTGTCATTGCAGTAAATCTCACAACCAAAACTTTCAGCCCAATGCCACGATCCAAAAACGTGTGTTCTTTTCCACATGTATGCACATCTACACAGACACACATCAGTCTAGATATTATGCAGCAAGACATATTTTATAATTGTATAAAATAATCGAGCACAAATACGGCTGAGATGCCAAATTCAGCGGCTGGAATTAGCCGAGGTAAAGTGACGGCTCACAGACAGCAGCGGCATCTGTCACTCAAGTGACCACGCCCTTAATTATGCAGAACTTTAAGGCTTAATATAATTTAAACGAATGAGTTAGAAAAAAATTCACCCCCTCAGAGTTGTCATGAAGGGCAACATTAGCGTATAGACCAAAAACCAATTTGAACAACTTGTAAATATGTTTTTTTCTGCTATAAACTTGGCCAATTTAACATGGGACTCAATGAGATTCTGCTCTTTGGAGCCTGTCCCTAGCGGCCAGTCCATGAATCGCAGTTTAAGTTACTTCCGTATTGGCTTCACGAGAGACTGGGGGAGGTTGCCGCTTGGTACTAACTTGACAAGCAAAACCTACAATTTCAAAAGACTGAACTGTGAATTCGATGCGTTTGTTTGATGTATTTTAAATCAGTAAAAATAACCGCATCATCGCACCCGCGGCTGGATGAGACCAACTCTGCGCGCGCTCGCGGATCCGATGCTGCGCGAGGGATTGCAACGTGACAGAATGCTTGATATCGTCAGAGATTGTAATTACAAGGCGCTCAGTGTTGTTTGTAAAAAGAGCTGAGTAACATTTGCTTATTAAGGCGTTTATGTGATTGTTTGGTGACTATTGCGATGATGTTGAAGAGAGTCATAAAGTCATACAGAATTAAATAGCAAATTAAAGTGATTGTATATACAGTTTGTGTGTTCATTGAGCATTACTGATAATTATTGTAAAGCTAATGTCAGTAAGTTAGTTTTTATTTGTTATTTATTGTGTGCAACATCTAGGTATAATAATAGTATTATCAGGGCTGCGTTCAGCCCCGACAAAACGTTGCAAAACGTTTTTTAAACGGAAACGGTGGCGCGTTGAACACGCTGTTCTGATGACGCAAGAGTTGCAACTATGGCAGCTGAGAAGGCCATTCTTTGTGTTCTTTTTGAATAATTTCGGAGCCTGATGAGTCGGTATAATACGTGTTAATAATACAAAATACGCTCAATGTTACAGTCACTGCCCTTGCCGTCCAGAATAAAAGAGGACATCCCAATCGAGTGAAGGGATTTGTGGAAACTTCTATTATTGTTATACAACATTTGACTTGCACTTCATGATGAAAAGACAAACATTTCAGGTGAAGGATAATCCACTTCTTACCTCCGTGACTGTGTTGATCTATATTATTTTTATTGCTTGTATTAGGCTTATAAATATTGCTGATCACTGTTGTTGTGCTATATATATGATATTGTAATATTTACCAACTATTCTCCTCTGATTATAGAAAAGTTTATTAAAGTGTCACATCACAATACAATAGCAAAATATATAAGTATAGTATTTTTATGTTACATTAATACCCATTGTGCGAGCTGTCTCTTTAATACCGCGCGGTTTATATACATCTTGCCACTGATTGGGTTGACATTTCTGACACACCCACCAAACAAGAGAAAACGTATCTCAAACCGTTGCACCGTTGCAGACCGTTTCCAGGAAACATGTCGTTCAACCCGGAAAAAGTAGCAAAACGTTGCGCACCGGTTTGAGCTTGAACGTGCCCCTGCTAATACCATAACATTAAATCTGATTGGTTTGCATTGGTGACGTCATATGTAAATTATATGCGGCCCGTGAGACTTGCACTTGGACCATTGTGCGGCCCACTGGGAAAAAAGTTTGAGAACCACTGGCTTAATGTATTATTATTAAGACATGTGACATTAAAAGACCAAACTTAGTAAAAACTATACTAATAAAGCATAGTATACAGGAAAATAATGGTTTGGCTCATCTGGGCCACATACTTTATTAGTATGATGTTTACTGAGTTTGGTCTGTTAATATCACTGTTAAGCTAAGCGTTTTAGAATGTCCCCGTAACCGATCGGCCACATTTATTTATCATTCGCACCACCCAGCATACCCGGTTAAAAAAGTCACCGCTCGCCACTGATTATATGTATTTATTTATAATTTATTTTAAATAATATATTTTAATAGAGATTAAACCTTGAAAACAAGTGGGAGGAGCAAAAGCAGGAAATAAGGCAAGAACACTTTCACTTTAGAACTTTAGTCAAAATGTGAATAAAACTTAGAAATAACACGTACAGATCAAAGCGACTCATAAAACATAAACGGAGCCACAATATTAATTGGTCAGTTGTCGACTGACTTTAAAATACTGACAACTAAAGCCTATTGTGTGCCGTGATTAGTTTAAAGCTGCAGGTTTTTATTTTTAATAAAACATTAAAACTACTTACCAGCTGATAGAAAATAATGTTGTGGATGACGTTGATGTTCCGGAGGGAGGGGTGGGGGGGAATATTTTTATGGGGGTCATAAATCAATCATTTTTGACACATAGTACCCTATAATCCTCTCTTGTAGATATTGTCCTCATAAGTAATAAAAAATTGAATTGAGAGAATTTGGAGGTTTAAAATGTCTTGGATTGTATCCACTGGAATCATCATGAAGTGCTCAAATGTTTTTAAATTATGGTTTAAAAAAAGAAAGGCATTTTTCAGGCAAATGTCTTTGGAACTCAAAGTCCCATAATGCATCTTTCTGTAAACTACAACACAATATTTCTAGGGTAACGGTCACATACTGAAAGGCTTTCACTGTTGCAGCTCCTCTTGAGGTAGAGCTTGTTGGTCGGTTCAATATAAAGTGATATATTTGAGTCAGCGTGAGGGCGAGGGATGATGGGAGTTGCATGACTTTAGTCTCAAGGTCACAAATGAGTGCAATCACACAGCCGCCCGGCTAAATTCAATTCGACCATCAGTTTTTACACTTTCATGTGAAAAAGCATCAACAATTGAAGATTTATTATGCAGGAATGTAATATGAATATTGTACAAAGTGACATTTATCTTTAGGAAAACTGTGAAAGTGTACAGCACATAGCAGGCACATACTGTTATAAACATAAATATATTTACACTGATCAGGCATAACATTATGAGCACCTTCCTAATATTGTGTTGGTCTCCTTTTGCTGCCAAAACAGCCCTGACCCGTCGAGGCATGGACTCCACTAGACCCTTGAAGGTGTGCTGTGGTATCTGCACCAAGATGTTAGCAGCAGATCCTTTAAGTCCTGTAAGTTGTGAGGTGGAGCTTTAACTTCTTGAGCAATTTGAGCTACAGTAGCTCGTCTGTTGGATCGGACCACACGGGCCAGCCTTCGCTCCTCACCTTGGCCGCCCATGACCCTGTTGCTGGTTCACCACTGTTCCTTCCTTGGAGCACTTTTGATAGATACTGACCACTGCAGACTGGGAACACCCCACAAGAGCTGCAGTTTTGGAGATGCTCTGACCCAGTCGTCTAGCCATCACAATTTGGCCCTTGTCAAACTCGCTCAAATCCTTATGCTTGCCCATTTTTCCTTACACTTAAAACAGTGAATAAGAATGGGAGGATGTGCATAAACCTTGTGCGCTGTATACAAACTATAGTAAAGCTTAGAAATATCGCTTTATTTTGGCTCAGTAGCTTCTGCAGCATGAACACAAGCATCTAGAGTCTGCTGTTTGTTGTTGTTGCTGTTTTGTGGTGTTAATGCGTCTGACTAGGGTCGACACATAGGGTGATGACATCATCGTTTCACAAAATATACGGATAGGCTGTCCACACGAAAACGCAAAGACAGTGTTTTCAGATTTATCCACTTTGGGACCCGGTTTCAAAAAATAGCAGTTTCACCTTCTGAAAACACTGGATCCATGTGGATGAAATACCTATCCGATACAAACTTTGTGCGTATTCACAAAAACGCGTCTCCGTGTGGACAGGGCCCAACACATCAACTTTGAGGACAAAATGTTCACTTGCTGCCTAATATATCCACCCACTAACAGGTGCTGTGATAAGAGATAATCAGTGTTATTCACTTCACCTGTCAGTGCTCATAATGTTATGCCTGATCAGTGTTTCCCAACCCTGTTTCTGGAGGCACACCAACAGCACACATTTTGAATGTTTCTCTTACACGTCCCATCCATTTCAGGCCTTGGAGCAGGGATGTACAGCCTCGATCATGGAGGGCTACTGTCCTGCAGAGTTCAGCTCCAACCTTGATCAAACACACCTGTACCATCTGATCAGTGTCTTCAGGAGTACTAAGGCTAAGGCTGTGTCCTCTGCAGGTTGCATTTGTCAGCAGAATACGTGTTGTCTTTGAGGCTGCCTCATTTCAGTACAGTAAACATTACATTCCAAAGTCATAAAGAAATTACAACAATTTAGATTTCACAAGGACAACGGTCAATTTTATGGTTACATTTCTGAAATGAGACATCCTTGATGTATGCTGCTGAGAAATGCGACCATCAGAGAACAGTGTCCAGTACCAGTAATACCAGTAGTGATGCTGTACATTCAGAATGTTGCCAGAAATGGAGCTGTTGTCAGTAGTTAATCAGGGTGTCTACCAGTGCCCAAAGTCGTGTACATGATACACTGATTTTTGAGCTAGGGAGCTGTTTGAGACGCACCCTCTGTGTTCCTCCAGGAACAGGGCTGACACTGGGTTAAATCGTGAGTATTTATGTATTTGATGGCAAAATGCAACAAGAATAGTATTCACATGACTGTGTGACGACGCACATTCACTCTCTTCTATTGTAGAAAACTGAAGCCCCAAGATGGCGCTGACATTTCATGCTGATTATGTTGTTCGGAGCCGGAGTATTCCGCAGTATTGAGTGTGAAATGGAGCTGCGGTATCAAGATCCCACCCACACTCCTGCAGGGAGTGACTGCTCCCATTTTGCCTGACTGCTCTAATTTTGATGTCTGCTGATTGTAGCACAACTGAAGTCTTATTAAAATAAGGTAAAATAAACTACTAACCACTAACTAAGCTTTTTGGTGCCTCAGTGACTATTTCCCTCAGAGAAGCTGTCAATCTCAGCTGTCAATCATGACATCACACCCCTCATTTTATAGCATCAAATAACTAACTAAAATCAATTTACTTTAAATCAACTTACATCAGCATGATAAAAACTGCCTGAAATGACAGAAACCATCATTGGAAAAAATTATTTGAAGTGTAATTTGATTGTTTCATTTGTCTCGCGTCCAGGGCTTGACATTAACTTTTTTGCTCACCAGCCACTGTGGCTAGTGGTTTTCCAAAGTTACTAGCCACTCAGCATTTTCACTGGCCACAATTTTGATGTTGGTAAATTACATTTTATATGATTAAAGTTGACTTGTTATGCTTAAATTACTTTATTTCGAGTCATTTACTTGATTTAGAAGATTTAAAACCCTTTCAAACTTTTAAATGCAGATTGACCACCCAAATCAAGACTACATTGTATATCAGCTGGTATGTACAGGTGGGCAAGAGGATGGACAATATGAGCATGGGCTAATATGAGAAATTTTATAAGTTATTTGTGTTAGGCTATATAAAAGAACAAAGAAGCTAATTACAAAAACAATAGTAAATTAAAAATAATATTTTTTCAGATACACTAGGTTTATTTAACATATAGCCTACATTTATTTAACATCTTTTGTTGTTTGATTAACATTAATGACAGACAGGTAAGCCTATTTAATTGGGCTGCTGAATTCATGGACGTAACTGACGCATATTCAGTTATTACCCACCTGTTTACGTCCACTTAAGCCATGACCGACTGTATTCACGCGAGATACTCCACACGTTGGACATTTAGACATCTGTGTGAACGTGTATTTGACTATTTAGGCGCGAGGAGAACTGATCGCGCGCGCGACAGAGAGAGAGAGAGAGCGCTTCTGTTGTGTGTCATTCAGCGCAATTCCGCCTATCCCTCCTTCACTAACTGCACATAAATAACGAATTGTGTGATTGGATTGTAATTTTGTGCTACACGATCTTCGACGATCATTTGGCTGTAAACTGAAATTATATTCAACCCGCCAAAGTGGCTAGTGGGAGTGGCTGTCTTACCCGCCACAGCTGAAATCTACCCGCATTTGGCGGGTTGGCGGGTGTTAATTTCAGGCCCTGCTCGCGTCCCATTAGATCACATTGAGAAGGTACTGTACTGATCGAAACACACCCAATGTACACTGTTAATAAGGTAATTTAAATATTGTGTAACAGTTTTCTTATGAATCCTCTAGGCTACACTGAAGAGGAAAACGGAAAGAGATGCTTCCAGTCAGAAACACTGGTGTTAGTGTAACAGATGTAGGTTGGTAAGAGCTTTGCGTGTAATCCTCACTCGCCTGATGTCAAAAGGAGCTCTGACTGACACTAGAGACTGTGATCTTTAGCCTCCTTGTTAGAGCGTCTGACTCACACACTGGCTGACCCGGTTTTGAGTCCCGCTTAGAGTGCTGAGGAAGACACTTCAGTGCCTCTTTTAACTCGGGTGCCTGAGGAAGTTTGAAATGAGCCTCAACATCTCAGATCAATCTACATCTGCACTGTAGAGAACATCCTGACTGGCAGAAACAGCATCACTGGGAACAGCAAAGCTCTGCCCGCCACATTGCAGGAGGTGAACTCCCGCCCTCAAGGACACCAGCTGGTGTATGAGGAAAGATCATCAGTGACTCCAGCCACCCGAGCCACAGACTGCTCTCTCTGCTGTCCTCAGGCAGACGGTCCAGCAGCACCAGGACCCGCATGAGCCAACTGAGTGACAGCTTTATCTCTCAGGCTGCTGAACACCCAGAACTGATACGTCTTACACAGCACACTCTATCCTATGCCATGCACTGCACTCCATCAATACAGTTTCCACTGAACTGGACTCTAATGTTGCTCTCACAGCACTTTAACACAAGAATCAACATTTATATAGTGATATAAATGTACATATTTTTAATGAAATAAAAAAACTTTGCAGGATTTACAATGCTGATGACCATTAAAACACGGCACCAGTTGCTGGAGAAGTGATTTTTATAGTCTTGATAGTTCCACTCTTTAATTCATTCTTTTGTCATTCAGACAAAGTCTAAATAAGTCTTGCATTATGTAGAAGTTTGCTGAATGTTTATTCTGAGAGCATCAGTGAGAAATACTGCTTGACTACTAATACTATCCATTTCTGTCCACTAAATGATAAAGATGTAATTCTAACGTCAAGATAATAATGTTTGTTTTTATCTACTTTTTGCTCCATTGGAATTTCAGGTTTAGCTCATTTGATTTTCTCCCTGATGTGAAGACATTTCTGAGGAGACTCTAGACTGGAATCGATAGTGATTCCTCATTTTTTAGGACTTCTTCTTCCAATCCGTTTGGCTCAGCATTTAAACTGCCATCATCAGCTGAAAACACAGTGAAGGAAATCATTAGCTACTTCAGCTCCCACAAGCAGAGAATGTTTTGCATTGCTTTCTCACAGTCAAACCACAGAAGATTGAAATATTATTAAATAGTCTAAATCTAACATTATATCAGTGAAGTTTCTCATACATGAGCTGATTAACTGTGTTGTGTATGATTTAGTACTCTTACCCATACTGACTCTTTCCTTGGAATCATTTCCTTTTTCCTTTTAACAAAAAACAAATAAACATACATCTTATTTAAAACACAATAAAAGAAATGTATTTTATGTTTTTCTCTTTAATGTGAAAAAAGAAATAAACTTGTATTATACCTGTATTCCTGTATGAACAGAAGGAAGACAAAACAATAATTTAATCATTAGTATATTCCTCTCTGCATCACCATCTTTTTTCCACATTGTAGCAAATATATAGTGTAAATGAATGATTGTCAAAAAGTATTCCAGCTCCATGATTGTATATTATTTTTATTCAGAAACCCAATTATATTTCTCATACTACAAAAACATTCTGAACAAATTCAATAAAGCTTACCTGAACCAGATTGTTTCTTCTTTCGAATATGTACAATTGTAAAAACACTTATTACTGTAATTATTATTATTAAAGTAACTGTAACACTAAGAGCAATGGATGCAGTAGTAGTGTTTCCACATTCACGGTCAGATGATCGTGTTCCTGGAGATGTTTCAGCGAGTCCCAGAGCTTCACATCTGTGAATAATATCCAGGATCAGATGAAAATGATGATCAACAGCACACACCAACAGTATAAATGAACACTTACTGTGTGTGTGGTAAACAGGATGAAAAAGAGCCGTTGAATATGTGTCAGCTTCACAATCCACATACTGTATCTGTGGAGGGAGTTCCTGTGAAGACAATGACATACAGTTACAGAAAAGATATTGTGTTTGTTTCCTTAACTGCTACTAATGCAACACAGATAACAATAAACAGCATATTTATATCATTTTATCATTTACCTGCTTGTTTGATATATTGTCCAGGGCTACATTCAGAGTGTTTCGCAGCGTTTCTACAGCTATCTTAATTCGTTCAGTGCAGTAGAATTGATCCAGTGGCTCACAAACAGTATCTGATATTCGAGTACAGGCTTTTTTAACTCTTATCCCTCGGTCTAAGAAATGAGTCAGCAGAGACAATTTTACATAAGTTACTATTAGGAACAACTGGCCCAGAGCAACTAGCTTGCATCTCTTCAGATGTTAAATCACCTGCATTAAAACATCAAACAGATTCAAATGAATAAAATCTATAACAACTATTTAATTTTCAGATGAACAAATGTAAAGATGAAACACTCACTTGCATCACACACAGTACAGTCAAAGCATTTTGTTAAGCCGCTGGGTTCATCAATGAAAGAGAATTTAAGGCATGTTGTGCTGGTGTCATCTGTGCAGTGCCTATAAACATGATTTCCTAAAAAGTAGCACATAAAATTTGTTATTTAATTTCAGCAGAAACCACTTTGGCAATGTGATGCAAAATGCACTGTCATGGTATACTGACTTTCTAATTTAGTTTTTTTTTCTCTAACCAAACAAATGCTTTTATGCAGAAAAAATATATGGTGTGAATAATTGTTTGTCACACTTTAATGTTTCAGATCATCAAACAAATTTAAATATTAATCAAAGATAACACAAGTAAACACAACATGCAGTTTTTAAATGAAAATGATTTTATTATGAAGGGAAAACAAAATCGAAACCCACATGGCCCTGTGTGAAAAAGTGCTTGCCCCTAAACCTAATAACTGGTTGGGCGACCCTTAGCAGCACAACTGCAATCAAGCGTTTGCGATAACTTGCAGTGAGTCTGTTACAGCGCTGTGGAGTAATTTTGGCCCACTCATCTTTGCAGAATTGTTGTAATTCAGCCACATTGGAGGGTTTTTCGAGCATGAACCGCCTTTTTAAGGTCATGCCAGAGCATGGGGATTGAGGTCAGGACTTTGACTAGGCCACTCCAAAGTCTTCATTTTGTTTTTCTTCAGCCATTCAGAGGTGGACTTGCTGGTGTGTTTTGGATCATTGTCCTGCTGCAGAACCCAAGTTCGCTTCAGCTTGAGGTCACAAACAGATGGCCAGACATTGTCCTTCAGGATTTTTTGGTAGACAGCAGAATTCATGGTTTCATTTATCACAGCAAGTCTTCCAGGTCCTGAAGCAGCAAAACAGCCCCAGACCATCACACCACCACCATATTTTACTGTTGGTATGATGTTCTTTTTCTGAAATGCTGTGTTACTTTTACGCCAGACGTAATGGGACACACACCTTCCAAAAAGTTTTTTCCCAAAAGTCTTGGGGATCATCAAGATGTTTTCTGGCCAAAATGAGACAAGCCTTTATGTTCTTTTTGCGCATCTGTTTTGGTCTTGGAACTCTGCCATGCAGGCCATTTTTGCCCCGTCTCTTTTTATGGTGGAGTCATGAACACTGACCTTAACTGAGGCAAGGCCTGCAGTTCTTCGGATGTTGTTGTGGGGTCTTTTGTGACCTCTTGGATGAGTCGTCGCTGCGCTCTTGGGGTAATTTTGGTTGGCCGCCACTCCTGGGAAGGCTCACCACTGTTTCATGTTTTCGCCATCTGTGGATAATGGCTCTCACTGTGGTTCGCTGGAGTCCCAAAGGTTTTATAACCTTTTCCAGACTGATAGATCTCAATTACTTTCTTTCTCATTTGTTCCTGAATTTCTTTGGATCTCAACATGATGTGTAGCGTTTGAGGATTTTGGTCTACTTCACTTTGTCATTCAGGTCCTATTTAAGTGATTTCTTGACTGCGAACAGGTGTGGCGGTAATCAGGCCTGGTGTGGCTAGAGAAACTGAACTCAGGTGTGATAAACCACAGTTAAGTTGTTTTAACAGGGGGAAAGCACTTTTTCACACAGGGCCATGTGGGTTTGGATTTTGTTTTCCCTTCATAAAAAAACCTGTTTAATAATGGTGACCGGGAATAAACGCAGCTTCTTTAAGTTTTCGTTCCTTTATCCACTGGGCCGTGCTGCGTAGTGCAAAGTAAAATAGTTAAAACACATGAAAACAGAGCTATTTGTTCTGTATTTGTTGTTACTGACCGAGAAACATCTATAGATGATTCGGTGACAGAGCAGTCCGAACGAATCCAAATTGTTTCAGATCGTTATGCAAGCGAGTTTGGCCAATTCACGGAAAAGAAAGTCGACAGAAATACGAGACGCGCATAATAGCTGCTGAAATATTTTCATGGAAAACATTTCTCAGGCAGTGGCGTACGGGACACCCCCGCAGCCCCCGCGGTGCGTGGGGGCCCCCACCCTATGATGGGCCCCGTCGCAGATTCATCTATTTAGGCTAGACTACTTTATAGCCTTTACTTTTTTTTTTAGAACTGAACTCAATTGACTAAAGATGAAAATAAAGCATCCAACGAAGCCCAAAAATGCAAGCAGAAGATCATAGAAAATAGTGCTAAATTACCACAAAAGGAGGAAAAATTCATCACTGTTGTTTCCATCGCCGTTTGTAAGGTAGCCAAGACAACAGCAAGCTTTGATGAGCTGTGTTACTGTTAGCGGATGTGTGCCGAGACAAATAAATATGTTCGGTCTTTGCTGAGACATTATATTGTTTTTATATTATATATTGCCCAAACGTATTTACCTCATCGCCAGCTCTGCTAATGGTCAGTTACCGGAATGTCTGAAGTTCTTTTCCAAATGTAGCCTATAGCCAATAAGTCTAGTTATTTCTTTATCTTTTACTGTAACTACATGAATTTAGTTTAGGCCTACATCATTTGATGCACCGATCGAAATTACTGAAAATTTGCGACCGAAACAGCAATTTACACGCTTGTCTAGGGAACCTTATATAGCGCAAATTTGTGTCTAACTTAGAATTTAGACCAGCTAAAATATATTGTTAGACCCAAAATATCGTATCAATTAATTAAGTAATAAAAGACATGTATTTAAGAAATTTAATAAACAGAAAAACGTCATTGCTTCAGCCTTATTCAAAGGCCGCGGAAACATGGATTTGTTTGTTACGCAATCCATTCCACACTTGACGTTATTGGTTTTCTTCCTATTTATTAAATATAGGCAATTGGTTGATGAAACATTGATTGAAATTAAGATACAATTTCTACAAAACGAAATTCACTTTAAAGAAAGACTTACTATAAAACAAAACTAATGAAGTGGTCTGACCGCTGCATGTCTCCGACATTGCGCATCCGTCATGCTATTCACTTTTCATAATCAACATAGGTGACATTTTAAAAAAATAATATTAGGCTATACAGGGCCGGTTCTAGACATTTGGAGGCCCTAGGCAATTTATGTTGGAGGCCCCCCCCCCCCTCCCTTTCAGAATAAATAAAAAGCTCTTAAACAAATATAATTCCAAACCTTTTTTTAATACAAAATTTATCATCAGTAATTTTATATTGTTACTTAAATGTGCATATTAAATTAAACTTTTGCGCACAAAAAATGTCATATTAATTGAAACACACAAAAATTCATCTGAAAAGTCCTTTGGACCAGCACTTATTCCTATTTCTTGTCCATGGCCACTTACAGAGGCACTCTTCTGCTTTTTTTTGAAGCAAAGTCATCAATAACTGCTTCATAAGAAATCTTCTGTGCAAGTTCTCTGTTAATGCTGATTAAAGCAAGTCCACTAAGCCGTTCTTGAGTCATTGTGGAGCGCAGGTAATTTTTTACAAGCTTCAGTTTTGAGAAACTTCTTTCTGCAGCTGCTACGGTTACTGGCAGGGTAACTGCAATTCTGAGAGCAATCCAGAGGTTTGGATATATCTCCTGCAGTTGCTTCTGGTGAAGAAATTTCAGAAGCTCCATTGCTGTGTTTTTTGATGGTAACGGTGGAAGGTTGAGGATCTCCTCTGCCATTTCCATGCCACAGATATCTGCATGTCCTTCCTTGCTGAGTGCCTTCTCGATGTCTTCACAGTGTTTCTTTACTGTACCTCTTGACATGGTTGCAACATCATTAAAATTCAAAAGGATACCGAAAGTATCCCTGACATTTTCCATAGTGTGAAATCTCTCCTCAAGAGAATGAAGTGCTACATCCATAACCGTGTTAAAAAATGTGACTTCTAGGTTTTGCAGTGCATCAGTCAGAGGCTCATCAGCACTCTCATAAGAGAACTGTTTCCTGGTGTTCCGGAGTCTCTTCTGTTTGAGAACCGCCTCTATGTTCATTTCCTCACAGAGATCCTTTGCAGTTGCCTGTGCTGCAGCAAAGCCAGAGGCCCTATACTGTGAGAGTGCTGCTTTGGTGGAAGTGATCAGGTTTGAAGCAACATCCAGTTGCATAGAGGATGACTGGAAAAGCTTATTGACCTGGTTGACAAGTGTCAGAATGTCACACCACACAACAGAACAAATCAAAAAGCGATAAGACCCCAATTCTTCAGCAAGAGCTTGGGCCTCCACTTTAGAAACGGGTCAGACAAACTCTGCCGTACTTCTACAAGTGCTTCCCTGATTTGGGCAACCTGGAACCTGACAGCTTGAACGCTTTGTAATCTGCTCTCCCACCTTGTGTCACTCCATGATTTAAGAGTGAGGTCCACATATTTTTTCAAAATAGACCATCTCTGAGTGGATCCTGAAAAAAAGCTGAATAGTTTCTGCAGGTGTCCAAAGAATCCAATGGCATCCTTTGAAGCTTTTGCAGCATCTGCCAGAACCAGGTTTAACGTGTGTGCCCCGCATGGGACAAACAGGGCTCTTGGGTTCTTTTCAAGCAGCCTGGCTTGTACACCTTGCTTCTTGCCCTTCATATTGGAACAATTGTCATATGACTGACCACGGCAATCCATGAAGTCAATCTGAAGGTCCTTCAGCCTGTTTAGGATTACTGTAGACAGGTTTTTGCCAGTTGTCTCTTCCACAACCAAGAATCCCGGAAAATATTCTTTTATTTCTGGCTCTGGTTGTAGTTCCACAATGCGTAGAATGATAGACATCTGTTCCAGGTGGCTAATGTCTGGTGTACAATCAAGGATGATAGAAAAGTACTTTGCATTGTGGATTTTTGCAACAATTTCTTTGGTCAGTTGACTACTTATCAGATTCAGTAGCTCATTTTGTATGTCTTTCCCCAAGTAGTGTGTGTGTGTGCTTCCATCTTTGATTTTAGCCAAGTGCTCCTGCATGACTGGATCAAACTTTGCCAGGAGCTCCACTTCCTTTAGAAAATGGCCATTATCAAAACATTGAGTTTGTCTGTGGATCCCCTAAATCCAAGATTCCTCTCAGCAAGAGACTGTATAATTGCTAACAGTCTTGTGAGAACATTTCGCCACCTCTGTCTTTCTTTCTCCAAAAGGGTCATCTGTCTCTGGTCTATGGTTTGACCTGTTTAGACCGCGACTCTAATTCCCTCCACTTCTGCATGGTTTATGCTCAACTGTTCTCATGGCTGTGCAGGATGGTGTAGATGTTCTTCCAGTCTTTTAATCCTCCTTTAATGAGCTTCATTACTTGGGTAGAGAAAGTTTGCAGCTGTAGCAAAGACTGCATTCACTTCTGAATATGACAACCATGATCTTTGACTCTTTCACCATTAGGCATTTTTCTATAAAACAGACTGTGTGAAAAGGCTCGTCCATCTTTATTTTTTGGAAAAACATGACTTTCTCTGACTTGAAATGGTCCTCTTCGCACTGCCTCTGCTCTGTAACTTTGCGAAATTGTGTCAGGCCACAAGCTGGATCAACAGGTTGAGCTTTGGTACTTCCTTCCTATTTCAGCTTTTGTTGATGGTCCAGGTGTGGCATTGTCTCTTCCAGACTCAGTGACTTCCAGTCTCTCACTACTATTGCTTTCAACCTCATGGCTCCCTCTGGCCCTTCACTCTGTTTGCTGACTTGTTCTACCTCATAAAAAACACACTCTGGCCCCTTTTTTTGCGCTGTAGTTGCTCTTCATCAGAATCACTCTCTGGATCTTCACTTTCTTTTCCCTGTAGTTGTTCTTCCTCAAAATCACTCTCTGGATCTTCACTCTCTTTGCCCTTTTGATGCTCACTACTCTCTTGCTCATCTCTGTCTTTGCCCTGTATTTCTTCTGACTCACACTGGTTTTTAAAAACCTCATCAGTGATCCTACAACAGGTAACGTTTAAAACAATGTCATTATATAAGCTGCATTTGGTTTTCTACACTGTACAAAATTATTTGCAGTTATTTACTATAAAGTTATTTTTTCCTCATTCATTAAAAATGGTAATTAAACCAGTAAGTTTAAGATTATAATTGAATTAGAAATTACTCATATAGACACTATCCCAGCCAACATAGCATGGTGGGGCCCAGATGGGTGTCACCTGGGCAGCCTAACTGGGGCCCAAGACATTTTGTCCACGGTTTCCATGTAGGCCCCACATGGGTTAGCCCAGATGAACTGAACACTGCTCAGTGTGCACACTACAGGCTGTTAAATGTAACACAGAAACATGCTGGAGTTAATGAGATAATTAGGTGATAACGAGCAGAATCACTGAAGGACAGAGAAACAACAAGAACTACGACTTCAGCCACAGCCTTCAATGAAATCAACTGAAGATAAATACATTAAATCTCTCAAGATCTGATTCAACAACTCCACAAACAGCATTACCAGCTTCACTTATTACTAACCAGACTGACTTTATTTCTGACATTCATCTACAAAAGTTGTTATTGAGAATTACCAGAGGTTTAGATGTTGATGATTTGTTGAAAATACGTTTGGTTTGATGTCACCGTGATCGAGGTCAGTGCTTACTTCAGTTAGGCAGTTTGACTCTTGACTATATTTTTAATTTTTTCTCTGGCTCTTCGTTATGTCCAAAAAACAAGAGACAATGTGGTCAGCTGCTAAATGATAAAAATATAGTCATCATTTAGTGGCTTAATTCACTGATCTAATGACTGAGATTTTTATGAGCAAATGTGATTAACTTTGTGCTGGATCTTTTCTTGAATTACAACAATAAAAAATTTTTAATCAGAAAATGTAAAACACATTGTTCACTAAACACTTCAAACCTCCTGCAAGATTCACTTACACAGACTCAAGAATCAGCATATGATTCTCAACAATGGTGACATGCTTCATGCTGCAATGCATTCTGGGAGCCATGGATGAGTTTTGTATGAGGCACCCAGAATGCATTGCAGCATGAAGCATGTCACCATGTTGAGAATCATACGCCGATTCTTCATGTCTGTGTGTGAATAAATCCTTGCAGGTGTTTTAAAGGATTTGTTCTGGAGAAGATCCAGCACAAAATTAATAACATTTTTTTCATATAAAGCTCAGTCATTAGATCAGTGAACAAAGCCAACATGATGACATATCATTAAACAGCTGACAACAGCTAAACATATTGTTGCTTGCTTTTCTTGCCATAACACACAACAAGAGCAGCCAAAGAAACGTTATTACTAAAACAGTCAAGAGTCAAACTGCCTAACTGAAGTAAGCGCTGACCTCGATCACGTTGACATCAAACCAAACTTATTTTCAACAAATCATCAACATCTGAACCTCTGGTAATTCTCAATAACAACTTTTGTAGATGAATGTCAGAAATAAAGTCAGTCTGGTTAGTAATAAGTGAAGCTGGTAATGCTGTTTGTGGAGTTGTTGAATCAGATCTTGAGAGATTTAATGTATTTTATCTTCAGTTGATTTCATCGAAGGCTGTGGCTGAAGTCGTAGTTCTTGTTGTTTCTCTGTCCTTCAGTGATTCTGCTCGTTATCACCTAATTATCTCATTAACTCCAGCATGATTCTGTGTTTCATTTAACAGCCTGTAGTGTGCACACTGAGCAGTGTTCAGTTCATCTGGGCTAACCCATGTGGGGCCTCCATGGAAACCGTGGACAAAAATGTCTGGGCCCCAGTTAGGCTGCCCAGGTGACACCCATCTGGGCCCCACCATGCTATGTTGGCTGGGATTATTATTTTTATATTAATCATATTATTTATAATTTTTTTGGGCACTAATTTGTTCAGTAATTTACAGTAACACACTAACTCACTATATGGGATACTGAACAGTTTTTCCTATTGTACAAAGTAAAGGGGGGGGGGGGGGGGGGGGGGGGGGGTGTCATCTATTCTTCAACTGTTCTTCAACTGTAACTGTGTGCCTATTCATATGCTTAAAACTGCATATCCTACTTATTTTCAATAAATATTGCAACAGTATGATTTGAAAACTAAAAAACTAAAAAACTTAATTAAAAAATAATTAATAATAGAGCAGTAATGTAAACATCAGCGTTTTATAAGAAATAGCCTACAGACAGTTGAGGTACTGTTCTGAAACATAATAAACAATGCTCTAGTATAGTGCGTTTGCTCTTAGACTGACAAACGTCTTTACATTTTCTTTAGTATTTTTTTCCTAGTCAACTCCCGACTAAGCTGGAAATCGATTCCAAAATAATCGATTCCTTGATTCTGAGGCGTTAGGAATTGAGAGTTGATTCCAAAGTTTAAAATCGATTCCATCGAGGGGAATCGACTCCTCTTTAAATTCGCCTCTAAATCAGGTGTGTCTCAATCAGCTCCCTAGTTCAGTAGTCAGGGCACTGATCAGGGAGTCGGCCACATTCACTTTCATGATACTGATTCACGACCTAGGGAACTGATTGAGACGCAGGGATAGACTATAAAAAGCTTGAATTATCTAATAGTGACTGGAAGTCCGAGTCATTTCCGCGAACAGATTCTTTCTAACGGTTCGTGAACCCGTTCAAAAAAAATGATTCAGCGGTTCTTTCACGTCATCACGTAAGGACGTCACTAGAACGTATTTCTGACAAAACTCCGCATTAAATGCTTGGATTCAGTGTCAGAATCGGATTCAAAGTCCGTCTACGGGTCTCGCGCTCTTTTGAACTCAGAATAACCGTCAAATGATCAATCCCAAAATGAACGCTGGCGCTGATCGTCAGAATAAGCTTAGTTTATTTTTACAATACATTACAAATCACTCCAAAACAGATACCTGCATCACGAGCTGCACTTTCTTTTCGTGCCTGCTTAGCCTTACGCTTAGCAGCCCCTGAAGGATGCGTTCGTTTCGGCGCCATCACATCAGTTTGCAGAAAAGCTGGATTTTACTCATCATCGTACAATCTCTTCATTCATACATTCAGAGGGTGGGACTCACATTTAAACGGTGATATTAATTGGTTTCACTACAGGTGAGTGACAATTCTTTATATCCAATGAACAAAGAGCTTATATTTTGCTGCTCTTGATTGGTGCACTAGCGTATAGGGATGTTATGGAGGCCCCTCCTCCAAGCCCGAGGCCCTAGGCAATAGCCTTCTCCGCCTATAGGTAGCGCCGGCCCTGAGGCTATAGCCCAATATTTAAATATAAATATGAAACTAAACTGGCTACATTTTTATCCCTCTGGCCGACGAAATGCGCCGGCGCGTTCTGATGGATTTTTTCCTCATGGCAGCTGAAACAACGTAAAATAGGCATTTCGTAATTTTTGGCGATAGCCTACAGATTAGTGCAAGACTGCAAATGGTCTACTTTTTTAAATTTTATTTTATATTTACGCTCACAATAACAACAACACCTTGTAGGCTACTTTTGTAAAATAGAATAAATAAAAAACAGGGTGCGCTTTCAGCTGTCTCTCTGCGAGAATCTTTCTGAAACGTCTCAAAAATTAATTTAAACTCGGCGAATAACTGTAAAAGAAAGAAACATCTCCATTTGATAGAAATTTGTAGGTCTGTGTTAAATAAGAGGCAATCTATCCGCTGGAATGTGTTGTTTCTGAAATCATGGCCAGTGCTCGTTGCGGCTGTTATCCGTTCTCTTGGCGCTCCTTTGGTTTTAATGAGTAAATTAGCCTAAATATTTATTCCTGCCGGTATTTTAGTCTGCGATATCAAAATCACTAAACATTATATAGGCCTATCATATAGGCTAGGCTATAATATTATTCAAAAATAACATCAAATAAATCAATGCAATGATAATTCACCACATGATTCACTGTTAAATCAGCTTTTGTAAACTGTGGGGCAGATGGACTCAGGTGCACAACAAATTTTAACACATGACATCACTGCTTGTGGGAGGGCCCCCATCTCATTCTTTGCGGGGGGGCCTCAGAGACTTGCGGTACGCCACTGTTCTCAGGTCAGTCGGAGGAGCGTGCATGGTATGAAAAGTGAGTATATAGCCGTACAGCTGCATGCGTCACTGCGCCCACGAATCTAACCAAATATAGCCGCACTGCCAGGAAAAGAGGAGGAGGGCGATTGGGGTACCACGGGCTGGATGAAGATGATTGGCGGGCCACCAGTTGACGAGCCCTGCTATATGGTATAACTTTTCATTAGCAGTCTTACCAGCAGCACACATTGGACAGCATTGCCCATCCATCTCATATTCAGCATCAGCACATCGACACCAGCAAAAATCATAGTGAAGTGGAACAATAACAGTAAAGAGAACAGTAATCTTTAAAGTGAACATGTCACATAAATGTCAGTGGAGTCTCATCCTAATATGAGCATTGAAGAAACATTTCCTTAGCTTGCTGTGCCATTAGTAGATCTGATGGATGCCTTTACAGCAGATAACAGTATAGGGGGGGGGGGGGGTGGGGTTGTTGAAAACTGAGACACATGAAGACAGTAGTTCAAATATCAGATCTTGTGCAGGTTGTTTTTCCACAAGCATCATGCAGACATTTCCATTCTTTGTCAAACAAACTGAAAAAAAGAAAGAGAGAAGAAGAAAGGAATCAGCTCACTGTGAACTTTCTTGCCTATACATTTGGGTTATTCTTCAAATAAAACGGCACTTTTGTCTTGAGAATATTTAGGAAATAAATCTCTGAAAACACATTCTCATTAGTTTACTTAATTGACTGCTGTGGACCTGCATCAATGTTGTGAATTAGCTCAGTATTGATTATTAATTAATTCTAAAAAAAGGGTATTTTTTATGGTCACAGAAAAATATTTATTACTTAGCATTTACAGCGCTTAGAGCTTGATCTAAATCATTTAAGTGACAACCATGAGCAGACAGGAAGTCAGAACCAAATATGTATTGTGCACAAGTGTTATTAACTAAATCACAAACACATAAACTAACAAACACATACATACACACAAGTCACACATACATGGGTAAAATTAGAAATGAAAGCGTGGAAACAAGTGAGAACAAGAAATGGAGCTATGGAGAAAAGTCAAAAACATGCTGTTCAAACGTACGATACTTGCACAATGCCTCAGCTGTAATCAAATTGTAATCAATATCTTCTGCGTCGGATGAAGAAATATGAAAACAACTTAAGCTGTTAATTTGACTCTTGCAGTGGGAAAGAGTTTTTTCTCTCCAGGTTAGACACATGGTGGGGGCAGGTCGAGGCTGGAGTTGGAGTCCATTGATACCAAACATGATAACCATGTGATTTTAGTGAACCATACAGTAGTATGCAATCATACAGTCAGGGACGACTGCACAAAACCAATAAAACATTAAAAATTGTTTAGGAATATACATTTCTCATGTGGTTATATATAGAATATTTGTCCTTCTCAACAAGAATTAAGTCAGAGTCACATATCTGATCATAAATCTTCTGGTTCTGCCTGTGTGTTAGTTTCATTTGGGATGTTAGTTGCAGTTTTGGGGGATGTGTTCACAGAACTTTGTTGGGAGAGTTTTCTGGATTATTCATAAAATATGATGAATAATTATGTGTCTGATTGGTCCAGACGCTATATCAAATTCTGTCATTTTTAACATTTTCCTTAAAACATCAAAAATATTTCCACCACAGTGTCATTTCCACTAAATAAATCAAATATATTGTTCAATAGCATTTTGTGATTGAAATGATGGTTGCGAAATTTACATTTTTAAACATTTTTGGGAATAAAACAGATGACTCTTTGTTTTAGGTACAGTAAATGCAGAGGAAATTAGTCATTTAAAAAAAAAAAAAAAAAAATCAAGTGTTTTTACACAATAAATACTAATTTGGAATAAATAAACATTAATTAATATTTATTATATAAACTGCACATAAAAAGCAAAAAAGCATTTCAATAGATATTAAACCCTGAAAACACGTGAGAGGAGCAAAAGCAGGAAATAAGGCAAGAATACTTTCACTTTAAAACTTGGCCAAAAAGTCAAAATGTGAATAAAACTTAGAAATAACACACAGATCAAAGCGACTCATAAAAGATAAACGGAGACATTTATATTAATTGGTCAGTTGTCGACTGTCTTAAAAATACAAAAGCTTGTTGTGTGCCGTGATTATTTAGTAGTTTAAAGGTTTTCCTTTTTAATAAAACACTAAAACTACTCAGCTGATGATAGAGTAATTCCACGTCTGTTTCTTTCACAACACTGGTCAGATCACAGCCAAAATCGAGAGCTGACAGCAGAAGTGACAGTGTGTGTGTGTGGTGTGTGTGTGTGTGTGTGTGTGTGTGTGTGTGTGTGTGTGTGTGTGTGTGTGTGTGTGTGAAAGAGAGACAAACTCGTGTTACAAGATTTTCTGAGATTTTTGGTTTCAGTGGTCGGAGCATAAACATGAATATATGGAGTTTCCCGGATATGCGCGTGGAGCTGAGAATTTAGTTCACGCTCTTGTTTCTCAGCAGGTTTAATGGATTATTTAAAACAAGGTAATATAGTTTCATCGCGAACTTAAACTACAATTGTTTATCTTTTCTTAACAATTAATAATGTTTTATTAGTTTTATGCAGTCGTCTCTTTCGTGTAATGTTTGGATAAAGCACAGCAAACTTCGCATCAATTTCATTTCTTTGTGCTTTTCCTTTGTACCTTGTGATGCTTTAAGCTGTGTATTTTATTAGTTGTTATAATTGCTGAATACGTCACTGCCCATAACAGCTGAAATAAACCTGTAATTGTATTTGTGTAGGCTACATAATATTTTTGTAACCTGTGGTTAATGCTGTGATGGTGATCCATATGATGCGTTAATTTACGAGCCAGACTATTCAACATCCTCCATGTTCTCTGGTTGGGAACTTACTGGTTGTAAAGTCAGTGCTAAAAATTGTTAACAAAAAATTGTAACAAAATATAAAATTATAATTTAAAATTATCACAATAAGGTTCAAGGTTTTATTCTTAAATATATTAATTAATTTACCATTTAATTTTTTTTATTGCAATGCCCTTCTGTTACCTTCCCTTATGAAGCTTTAAAACTGTGTCATCCCTCTGCAATGACTGAAATAATGTCTACAACTATACCAGTGCTGATGTTGATAACATTAACAATTTGAGAACAAAGTATAACAATAATAATAAGGTGCACAGTTCGACGTGATCCAAGCTAAGCTATCGTTAGATTTAATCATCACTGGCAGCACGATTTATTGAAATGCTTTTTTTTTCCCTCAGTTGGTCAGAACAAAAGAGGCAGACATGTTACTTGTTCAGATGACATTTTCCAGTGAAAATTCTTATTTTGGTCATACTTCAAGACTACAATCTGTGATTCAGAAGCACAGTATCCACAGCGGTGTGGTGACACATAATCCGTCTGCAGTGCGTGTGCGGTCCGTCTGCAGTGCGTATGTGTTGCTGAAGCAGGAAGCGGCCATTGTGCTTTCACACAGCACACGTTTGCAGTGCGCTACGAGACTGTTCGAGTTTCGGCTTAACCAATACAACAATGGAGTCAAACTCTCTAACAATTAGGCCATAAGTTCCCCATTGACATTGATAATATGCAATTATTATTTTTATTATATAAAGTACATAGACATTTAAACTAAAATTTGCATTTCTATATTCAAATTGTAGAAATGTATAATATTTACTAAAATGAAAATTCATCAAAATTGTAACGTGTACTCCAGATTTATATTTATACATTATGTACACTTTCAACATACTTATTTAGATGTACATTGATACATTAAGACGTTTTATAACTACTTCACGGTCTGCCCTATATAAATGACATGTAGCATACTAATTAGACATACAAATGTATGTACAACGAGCTATTAATGCGTAAACTTAATGTATACACCTACATGCTATATATGTTATATTCATTACGCTTATATATTGACAGTTGCTGGAGTAGTTTAGTACACGTAAACATGACACAAAGATTTGAAAACTTACTGTCGACACCAACAGCCGACGAAACTGCTTCCCATGCCTTTTCCTTCGCATTCAAATCTTTGTACAATACATTCTGCGGGTCATACAGAATCTTATGTTTTTCCACCTCAACGATGAGACGAGTGTCATCCATGTCACCTTGTTTTTGAATAGGTGGTTTAGGTCCGCCTGTTACGTCATTGCCTGCTGGGATGCGAGTTTCCCTCCAACGATGGGGAAAAACATATCTGATCGCATTATGCAAGTAAACACTGTTCATTTTTTTAAAATAAAATAATTGTTTTGAAATGATACAACTGAACTGTGAAATTGAAATGTTTCCTTTTGGCATGAATATAGCTTGTTGCTGGCATGGCGTTAAATCATTAAAAAAAAAAATCTTTATGTAATGTACTAAATGTACAAAGTAGTTAAAATGTGCATAATTTCTTCTTTAAAAAAAAAAAAAAAAAAAAATTCAGGTCAATCCATGTTCATTTTGCCCACACACAAAAATAGACTCGGTAAGTAAACGATCGCTGCACTGCTGCAGACGCACCGCTCCTGGAACGCAATGACGGACCGCAACCGCGTGCCAGCAGCCATATCACCCTGCAGCCCAAGACTGGTTGCCCACTGAAGCTAAGCAGGGCTGAGCCTGGTTAGTACCTGGATGGGAGACCTCCTGGGAAACCAGGTAGCTGCTGGAAGAGGTGTTAGTGAGGCCAGCAGGGGGTGCTCACCCTGTGGTCTGTGTGGGTCCTAATGCTCCAGTATAGTGACGGGGACACTGTACTGTAACAAGCACCGTCCTTCGGATGAGACGTTAAACCGAGGTCCTGACTCTCTGTGGTCATTAAAAATCCCATGGCACTTCTCGTAAAGAGTAGGGGTGTACCCCGGTGTCCTGGCCAAATTCCCTCCGTAGGCCCATACCAATCATGGCCTCCTAATAATCCTCATCCATTGAATTGGCTCTTTCACCCTCTCTCCTCTTCACCTACAGCTGGTGTGTGGTGAGCGCACTGGCGCCGTTGTACTGTGGCTGCCATCGCATCCTCCAAGTGGATGCTGCACACTGGTGGTGGATGAAGAGAGACCCCTGATATGATTGTAAAGCGCTTTGGGTGTACAGTAGTACATATGAAAGCGCTATATAAATGCCTCATTCATTCATTCATTCATTCATTCATTCATTCATTCAGTGTGAACGCTCTAATCCGTTAACATGGGTGCGTAAAAAAATACGCAACGCATACACACTGCAGACGGATTATGTGTGAAACAGGCGTGACAGCAAACAACAGTCCTCGCCAAGCCGTGCCGATGCAAAAACCATGTAAAGATTTTAATTCCACAAATTACTGCAATTGCAGGTTTCAAACAGAGATGGCGACAAATAGGCAAAAACATTTTAAAAACATTTTTTTTTGCATATTTGCAGCTTTAAATGGTAAACATTTCACAGTATTACTGATTTTGACTTTTAATTAAGTAATTAATTTGTTTATTTTACAAGGATGATGCAGAATAACATGCTACAATTTCAAGAAGCCGATGCTCCACATACTGGCTTTGCAGCCCCAGAGTTAGTGACATGTCATATAGCCTTTTTATCATAAAATCTACATATGGTTCCCAACAAAAGTAGTGTTTAGTGTAATGCTTTTCTTACTTACAGTATCTGCACCCCTCACATTTTTGTAAATTTTATTATATCTTTTCATGTGACAACACTGAAGAAATGACACTTTGCTACAATGTAAAGTAGTGAGTGTACAGCTTGTATAACAGTGTAAATTTGCTGTCCCCTCAAAATAACTCAACACACAGCCATTAACGTCTAAACCGCTGGCCACAAAAAAAAAAAAAAAAAAAAAAAAAAATTGAGACGACAGCAAATTTAATGTTATACAAGCTGTACACTCAGTACTTTGCTACAATGTAAAGTGTCATTTCTTCAGTGTTGTCACATGAAAAGATATATTTACAAAGATGTGAGGGGTGTACTCACTTCTGTGAGATACTGTTTGAACAGAAAAGTTAATTTAAAAATATTGTCAAATATTGTAGATATCAATCCAATCAAAATCCATGTGAAAACAGCTTATGTTTAACAAAATAAAATTACTTGTATGGGTAAAGCATCTATGACTGTTATGGACTGATAATCAGGAGACACAGAGGTACAAGTAGATAAACGTTTATTGACAAACAGCAGGTTGATGACAGCAGTGCAGGTAAGTGAACTGGTGATATGAACTTAGAGGAATGGTAACCAGAGGTGTAAAGAGTACCTGAAAACCATATTTGAGTAAAAGTACAGATACCTTACATCGAAAATGACTCCACTACAAGTTACATGTCACCAATTCCAATATGACTTGAGTAAAAGTCTTAAAGTATCTGATTTTAACAGTACTTAAGTATTTTACTCATACTGGATGTGGGCTCAGAGATGCACTAGTCCTGAGAGACATGCCAGTGAAAATAAGACACAATTGATTTGTAAGATGAGAAATCAAGTTTATTTTCTAAAATCAAAATAAATCTGAACACCTCAATGTTGCAATAAATCAAAGTCGACACAACAACCTTTTAAACGTCTACAAACTCAAGTCTTAGTTAAGCTCAGGTGCTCAAAAAGGTTGTAAGTAAACCAATATCCTTCAAAACCGTCCTGTATGTGCTGGTTTGAGCCTCATCACCAGCTGCAGTCATTTCCTCATCTGATAAATAAACACCTGCAATCAGAAACTACCTGCTAATGCACTCACATTCACGTAAAGTATCCTTGTTGACAATTTGGGTGAGTAAAGGCAAAACGCACAAGATATAGTACCTTCAATGCCCTTAGATGGCGATATTGCTTATTTATAGCAGAGATAAACTGCTGCAGAAAAAGTTAGCTGCCATGAAAAATGTAATTGCATTATTAGTCACAAATGTAGTGGAGTAAAAAGTACAATTACTTGTTCAAAAATGTAGTCAAGTAGAGAGTAAAAGTTGCCAATATCATTGATACTCAGTACAACTACAAAGTAGCCAAAAAGATACTCAAGTACAGTAACTAGTTACATTTACTCAAGTACTTTACACCTCTGATGGTAACTGGATACTGACACAGTCCTTTGTCTTACAGATGATGGAATCGTGGATGGATGATAGTCGACGAAGTGCACATTGGATGGAAGTAATTTGACACACACAGACGATGAAGCACAGAGATCAAGGAAACACGCAGGAGTAGTACAATAAAGTAGTCTTTGCATCAGTTAACATTAAATCTTCTCACACTCTGTCATTAGGTAAGCTATTATTTGTAACAGCACAAACATGAAGGAAATAACTGTAACGCATGTGTGTGGCACTAGGGAGGCAGGCGGATGAAGATGAAGATGAATAAGTTCCAATACAAGGTTTGATATAATCCAAACTGGTACAGAGACATGCACACATAACTGAAACAAGACCAGACACTGAGAAGTAAAACAGAATGACATAAATACTGGTCGTAATCGGATGAACACAGCTGAATGGAATAAACTAATAATCACAGTAAACAAGGAGACAAACGAGTGGCGGGAAACAGAACAAAATCACGTGACCAATGAAAACATGAAGTCCATGAAACTGAAACTAAAGATAAAGTGTCAATAATACTATCACACATGTATACAGTCAAATGGGAAATACTTTACAACATGTTACACATTTATTAATATATGTTTTAAATGAAAACGGTGTATAGTTGTAGCCTATATCCTTGAAGTATAAACTACTGTTTGTATCCATTCATTGACAAGCATTATCAATAGGCTATGTTTTTAAATTTTGCTCTTTGTAGCAGTGGTGAGGCTACAGAACGGACAGGGCGGCACTGGCCCACCCAGACTGATGGCTGGCCCATAAAATCAAAGCTGCCAGAATATTTCGTTTTATTTTCAGACACTACTTTGGTGTGGAAATAATCATATCTGTTATGAAGGCCTGATATATAATTTTAATTTTTTAAAAATAATATTTTAAAAATACATATACATATATTATATAAAAATACATATATATTATTAAAAATACATATATACATCACCGTCCATGAGTCGCGCTAATAGCCTATGTGTGCCAGTTTGTTTTGTTTTTACAGTGATTATTTATTCTACGGTAATATGATGTAAACGGTACAGTAATGTGTGTAAACAAACTCTACAAAATGAAGTGATGAAGTGATGACAAATTAAATTGAGCTTTAAGGTTCAGTATTGTGTCCTCCTTCCTGCACACCATTATTGCTTTCAACACAAGCTTTTCCAGTAAAAAGCTACTCTTCCCCAGTGATTAGCTGCGCAGTGTGGCAGTCTCTGTTTTTAATGTCACATTTGTTTACTGACGAGCGAGCTGAGGTAATCGGATGACTTGGAGACCGATCGCGGGGACCGCACCACTGATGTATAGCGATCAAAATTGAGTAGGTCTATCCTTTTGAAAGTAACTAGACCCTTCAAATTAAGATTGTTTCAATTATACACTGCGTTCCAAATTATTATGCAAGTGACATATCAGTGAGATTTCAGTACAATAAACATTCAGATTTTAGTTTTTCTAAGAAAATGTTGTTTGTTTATTTATCCATGTTTTTTAGATAACTGGTATCAATCTCAGACAAAATAATTTTCCAGGTCTATGGAAAACCCTACCACATTATTAAGCAAGTCACAGTTCTCATGCAATATGAGGAGGGAAAGATCTTTCTGAAGATGAAAAGCATGAAATGGTGCATGCAATGTTGTGCAAAAGGCATGAAAGCAACTAATATTGTGTGAAACTGAATGGAGATTATCAAACTATCATAAGATTTGTGAGTGATTTAGAGCACAGCAGAACTCGGTCAGATAAAGGCTTATTAATGAAAGTTCCTGTCAAAAAAATTAATTGCATTAAAAGGGCAGCTATAAAAAAGCCAGTGTTGAGCAGCAAACAGGTATTTGAAGCTGCTGGTGTCTCTGGAGTCTCAAGAAGCTCTCCATGCAGGCTGGCAGTTGTGCGTAAAGATGCATTTTAGACACCACTAACCAAACCTCACACAGAGAAACATTTACAGTGGGTGTAGAAATACATGAAGACTCATTTTTAAATAGTTTTATTCCCTGACGAATGCCATATTACAAGGGATAGTCTAAATGGATGGATTTCTAGATGGTTGGTGAATGTGATCAAGATATGTGGAGTTCATAACTGGACATTTTCAGCTATGGTATAAAAGGAGGATAGTGCCTTCTGAAATACAATGCACTATGCACTATCCCATGCTGCAAAAAAACACCACAGCAATAAAACTGTTCGAAAATGTACTTCATGCCTTTTGCACAACATTGCACCATTTCATGCTTTTCATCTTCAGAAAGATCTTTCTTCCTCCCCATATTGCATGAGAACTGTGACTTGCTTAATAATGTGGAGTAGGGTTTCCATAGATCTGGCAAATTATTTTGTCTGAGATTGATACCAGTTATCTAAAATAGATATGGATAAATAAACAAACAATCATTTTCTTAGAAAAACTAAAATCTGAATGTTTATTGTACTGAAATCTTACTGATATGTCACTTGCATAATTTGGAACGCAGCGTATTGTAACCCGAGTAGGTGGCGACAAGTGACTGTTACAATATATTTTTTTAATTTAATAATTTAAATCAAGAGATTCGTTCAAAAATGCTAATCTGTTCAGTAATTACATAGTAAATATGTGCATGCTTTATATAGCTATTAGACAAAAAAATAGAGGTCCACCCTCCAAGGTCCACACACTTCAAGATTTCCGTAGCCTACATCATGATATTAATGCATATTAAACAAAAGTGAAAAAAAAAAGTTACTTTACTTAAAAGTATTGTTTTTAAATATTTGAGTCTTGGCGTCTGCCCTGATGTGGAGACAATTCTGAGGAGTCTTCTTCCAATCCGTTTGACACAGCACTAATATAGCCACCAACAACTGAAAACACAGTGAAGGACAGCATTAGCTACTTCAGCTCGCACAAGCACAGAGAATGTTTTGCATTGCTTTCTCAAACCACAGAAGACTGAAATATTACTAAATAAATCACAACTGAAATCTTTTATTGTGACTGAAGTTTTTCGAAAAGCAACTATATTTCTCATACTACAAAAACATTCAGAACAAATTGAATAAAGCTTACCTGAATGATTAGATTGTCTCTTCTTCTGAATAACTATAAAAACACTTACTACTGCAATTATTATTAAAGTAACTAAAACACTAGAGACAATGACTGATAAAGCAGTAGTGGTATTTCCACATTCACGGTCAGATGATCGTGTTCCTGGAGATGTTTCAGTAAGTCCCAGAGCTTCACATCTGTGAATAATATCCAGGATCAGATGAAGATGATGATCAACAGCACACACCAACAGTATAAATGAACACTTACTGTGTGTGTGGTAAACAGGATGAAAAAGAGCCGTTTGAATATGTGTCAGCTTCACAATCCGCACATACTGTATCTGTGGAGGGAGTTCCTGTGAAGACAATGACATACAGTTACAGAAAAGATATTGTGTTTGTTTCCTTAACTGCTGCTAATGCAACACAGATAACAATAAACAGCATATTTATATCATTTTATCATTTACCTGCTTGTTTGATATATTGTCCAGGGCTACATTCAGAGTGTTTCTCAGCGTTTCTACAGCTATCTTTAATTCGTTCAGTGCAGTAGAATTGTTCCAGAGGCTCACAAACAGTATCTGACCACCAAATACAGGCTTTTTTCACCCTTAGCCCTCGACCTAAGATAGAAATGAGTCAACAGAAAACATTTTAACAGATGACCCAGAGCAACTACACTGAATATCTTCAGATGCTGAATCACCTGCATTAAAAGATCAAACAGATTCAAATGAATAAAATCTATAACAACTTTTTAATTTTCAGATGAACAAATGTAAAGGTGAAACACTCACTTGTATCACACACAGTACAGGTGAAGCATTCTGAGTAGTTGTTGGGTTCATCAGTGTAAGTGAATTCAGGGCATTGAACACAAGTTGTGCTGGTGTCATCTGTGCAGTGCCAATAAACATGATTTCCTAAAAAGCAGCACATAAAAGTTATTTAATTTCAACAGAAACCACTTTAGCAATGTGATGAAAAATGCACTGTCATGGTATACTGACTTTCTCATTTTTTTTCTCTAACCAAACAAATGCTTTTATGCAGAAAAAATATATATTCATTAATGCAGAATAAAGCAGATTATCATCACTGAAGTAATATATTTAAATTATAGCCTAGTAAAAAACATATTGAAAAAGGAAAAAAACAAGTTAGGTAATGTAAACTATATGGTATAACTTTTCAGTCTTACCAGCAGCACACATTGGACAGCATTGCCCATCCATCTCATATTCAGCATCAGCACATCGACACCAGCAAAGTTCATAGTGAAGTGGAACAATAACAGTAAAGAGAACAATAATCTTTAAAGTGATCATGTCACATAAATGTCAGTGGAGTCTCGTCAGCCATTGAGGAAACACTTCCTCAGCCTTCACATTAGCTGCCATTAGTTGCCTTTACAGCAGATAACAGTATAGAGGGGTTTTGTTGAAAACTGAGAGACACGAAGACAGTAGATCAAATTAGATCTTGTGCAGGTTGTATTTCCACAAGCATCATGCAGATATTTCCATTCTTTGTCAAACAAACTAAAAAAAAAAGAAAGAAGAAGAAAAGAATCAGCTCACTGTGAACTGTCTTGCCTATACTGTACATTTGAGTTATTCTTCAAATAAAACGGCACTTTTGTCTTGAGAATATTTAGGAAATGAATCTTGAACTCATTTCACATTCTCATGAGATTACTTAATTGTCTGCTGTGGACCTGCATCAAATTCCAGCATTTTTAAAATTTTCCTTAATACATCAAAAATATTTCCACTACAGCGTCATTATCACTAAATAAATCAAATATATTGTTCAATAGCATTTTGTGATGGAAATGATGGTTGCAAAATTTACATTTTTAAACAAGTTTGGGAATAAAATAGATGACTCTTTGTTTTAGTACAGTAAATCAGAGGGAATGTAGTCTTTAAAAAGAAAATCACTTTTTTACATAAATACTAATATGGAATAAACATTAATTCATATTTTATTATCATGGATTTTCATATTGAAAGTCCAAATTAATAGGGATTAAACCCTGAAAACACAGAGAAGGATAAGCAAAAGGAGGAATATAAAATAGTTATTTATTCCAGATAAAATAGCTATTTTATCTGGAACAAGCAAAATATTAGATATAAAAATAAATCTCTTTTTTTTAGTAATTGGTTTAATAAAAATATACTTTTAGTGAGTCAACTTTAGATGACAGCGGTGTCTTGCTCTCATATGAACACTTTATGCAAGAATTCTCTTTCCCAGTCTCCTCAAGAGAGTATGTCATTGTTTTTAGTGCAATTCCAGATTGTGTCAAATCTTTAGTCAATCCTGGCCCTAAAGCTCCTTTATGCTCTCCCCAGCACAGATCTATTAGTTGATCAATGTCTTCTCAGCAGTTTGTCGAACAAAAAAATTCACTCAATTCTTAACAGAAATCAGATCTTACCTGCTTGTGTAAGCTTTTGGAATAATAAATAATATATATATATATATATAATATATATTATATATATATATATATATATATGATATGGGAAGATTTCTGGCTTCTTTGGCAAAAATATCTTTTATCTAATAAAGTTGTTGAAGTTTCTATTAAAATTATTCACAACTGCTACCCAGTTAATTATAAACTAGCTAAATTTAATAATAATATTTCCCACATTTGCTCATTTTGTCATAATTTTGAAGAGACAATTAACCACTTTGGGATTGTGTGTATTGCATTTTGGGTTGATTTTTCAAACTTTTTAAAAAGATATCCATCTACTAGCTTCTGTATAAGCCCCAAAATTTAGTTTTTTTGGTGTTTCTCTGAATTTAGACCCTTTTCATTTTAATTTTGTACTTAATTTATTACTTTTTCTTGCTAAATTTTATATTCACAAATGTAAATTCTCAAAGAAAACTAATTTTTTTAAGGAAGATTTTGATTTCTGTTTGTTGCTTCTGTTTTGTTGTTGCATTAAAAAAAGAAAAGAAAAGAAAAAAAGAATAGAGCTCCGGACAACACATGACCCATTCTGTTCACACCACCATGCTGGCAGGCAGCGACAGTATGAGTTTCAAGGCAACAGAGTTCACTGCGCTCTTTAATTAAAAAACACAGACATGTACAGCAAAACTTAATAGATTAAATATGCAGATCCCTATAATGCCCCCGGTGTGCTTTTAACATGTATCGATAAAGGAATGGACAGCTTTTCTGACCTGCCGTATCCTGAAACTGTATGTACAACTTTCCCTCGTCCTACTCTTTGAAAGCCTACAAAAGCCTGGAGGGGTACAAATGGACACAATCTAATTTTGTGACCGGTGGCATAATGAGTACTGAAGATTCTATTATATCAGCTCAGTTATTTAACACATTTTTAACTCTTTCATGTCATTTAGGGTTACTATTAAACATAAAACCCCTACAACACAGGAATACTGAGACAAAAAATAATAAAAATACAGCATCTGTTTGTTGGTTAGCACGTTTTATTGCAGTGAATCATTTCATCACTCTATCAGGATCCTTAGGAATACTATACAGTGATTTCCCCTTTGCTTCCCCCACCTGTTCTGGCATCCTGGCGCACAGCAGCTGTCCAGCATGCTGAAATAGTAAGGTTTGTAAGGTCTAAACATGTCTGGTTTTTATTGTTCAACCACTATCGATACCAACGCTGCAGCCGCTCCAGCGCTCTCTGGTGGCGGAGTTTAGATTGCGTGATGTCAACTTCCGGAGGAAATAAGGCAAGAACACTTTCACTTTAGAACTTTAGTTAAAATTTTAGAAATAACACTTATAGGACTATAGGACCAAATCGACTTTTAATCGATACATTAATTGGACAGTGGTGTCTTTAAAATACGGACAATTTTGTGCCGTGATTATTTAGTAGTTTAAAGCTGCAGGTCAGCTACAGGTTTTCCTTTTTAATAAAATACTAAAAACTACTTACCAGCTGATAGATAGAGTAATTTCACGTCTCTTTCTTTCACAAACACTGGTCAGTGATCAGAGCGAAAAATGGATACGGCTGCTGATGAGAGCCGACAGTATCAGTTCTGACCAAATGGGTGGAGACAAACCAGGAGAAATACCACGAGAGTGATTGTATGAATAATACTTATAATTGTGATTTTAAATGATTAGATACATTAGATGCAGATAAATACATATTAGATTCAGATTTTAGATTAATTCATATCATAGTAGGCCTATGTACTTTGTATATACTAAATATATGTAAATTATTGCGCTTTATTTTATTTAGAAAATGGTTTAGAAATACACACACACACACACACACACACACATATATATATATATATATATATATATATTTATACACACACACTTATATCACTATACTTTGTATCATATTACCTTTGCATTAAATTACAGAAAACTAGTTAAGGCTGCTGTGAGAGTGTTTCTAATACAGCGACTGTGAGAGTGACGGTAAAAACTTTCTCTCTTCTGACTGCCGTTATCTCTCTCTCTCTCTCTCTCTCTATTGTTTTACACTTTTTTTCCTTTTGCTATTTGAGTAAATGGGAACACAAAAATACATTTAAAGCTGCAGTAGGTAACTTTTGTAAAAATGTATTTTTTTACATATTTGTTAAACCTGTCATTATGTCCTGACAGTAGAATATGAGACAGATAATCTGTGAAAAAAATCAAGCTCCTCTGGCTCCTCCCAGTGGTCCTATTGCCATTTGCAGAAATACACCGCTCCCGGTGTTATGAAATATTCGGTGTCTGAGATTTTCGGTGACACTGCGCGGAGCTTACATGAATATTCACGAGTTTCCTGTTTTGAGTTAAAGCGCCACTGAAAGTGTTAGTGGATTGTCCTTGGATCACAGAACTGTTTTCTGTAACGTGATTGTGTTTCCGCATCAAATGAATTTATGATTCTTTTTTATTAATAACTGTTTATGTATGCTCAATTGTTTGTAGGTTACATTGTGTCGTGAGATATACTTTAGTAGTGATTACAGCCACTGGTGGTCTATCGTTAGGAAATGCGCCAACATCGAGTTTGTTTGTTTTAGTAGGCTACAACTGTTTTGATTTTATTTTAGTTCGTTTGAGAAGATAACTTGTATAAATATATCTGTGGTTGCATAATAAAAGTTTCAGTTGTGATTGTGTCATTCCCTATTGCTTTCTCAGATAGCCTGCATAACTTTAACCAGACATTATTATTTTTAAAACACATTGAGAGTTAGATTTATGTTCTGTTTATGTTTTTGACATGCATTAATTAATGTAAACCTTCTTTATCCTTTTCTGCAAAACACACAATGCTCTCTATATGAATAGAAACATGATGAGACAGTGATATTAGCTTCCCTGCAGCACTTTCACAAGATTTTATTTTAATGTGCTTTCCACAACAATTAAAATGTTAAAATTGAATTACAAGTGGTTAAATTGATCAGCTACAAAACTAAAAGTTACTAATGCAAGTTTTATTTAAAAATATTTATATGGAGAAGACAATTGGCAAAAGTATGAGGAATATTATTGTTATGTGGATAATCAGACATATATACTACTGTGATTGTTCTGTCATTTCTTAATTGCTTGCTCAGTTGGTAAATATTTTTAAAGAGACTTTATTAAATCCTAAAGTTGTGTTATTTTTTTTCATATTATTAGGAAACATTCTCAGTCTTTTTTCCCACAAAATGATGCATTTCATCGACAAAATAAAATTTTAATGTGGAAAAAACAAAGCACTGTGAATCAGGATTCAGTTTAACAGTGTTGATATGAAACTATATGGAACTAAATTATCAAACCTGCAGTATATTCACAATGAAATATATTAGTTATATTCTACAAGCTTTCCATAACAATTAAAATTTTATTTATGTTAAATTAGCTGCTAAAATAATAGACCATGTAGTAATTTGCATATCTGTAATATCAAAGATGAAAGTAAATAATGAGAGTAGTTTCATTTTGAATAAAAAAAGAGCAACTGATTCTGTGTTGGAATTTTATTCACAAATGAGAAGAAGTCACGACATATGACATATTTAATTAGCAAAAACACTTGTATTTAAACACAGATTAACACACTTTACACAGGGTCTTGTGATCCCAGACAAATGAAAGTTTGGTCTGCTCTTGTGATCCCAGTGATACCTTTGCTATTGACACATTCAATCTGAAATATATAATAAAATGACATTACAAAACATGTATTATTAAAATTTTTAATACACTGTCATGTTCGAAACAAAGTGAAAAATAAAGTGTATGCTTTGTCTGGTGTACAGGGATATTTATTGGCAAAAGTCAAATTTGGGAATGTAAGAATTTGCTATAGATATTATTAGTTATCGCATGCATAATTCACCGTGGCCTATTTGGATAATAAATAAACTATATTTAAAGTACATTAACATGGTTTCTTGCATGTGCGCAATTTTGAAACATTACATATAGAAATTCAAGTCTACCCAGATTAGAAGTGCTTCTGCAAACTAGGAAAGTTTACTGCTGCCTTCACACAGGAGTTTACAATTAATATTATTATGCTACCATACATTTTGGCAAACTTTCAAAACGACATGCTTAAAAGACTCAAGGTAATACAGAAACACAAAAATAGGCTACTTAAAGCGGAACTCAGTAAGATTTGCGAAGCTCCCCCTACAGTTTCCTTCAGTGAATCACTGTCGTAATACTCCAAGCGCAGCTCTGGACTACAACGACTACAACGCTCACCAGCACAGTAGTTTTGCAAATACACTACAAGAAAGAGGAGGTGGGTAATTTGCAAATACAGTAGACTCGATGGAGGTGGGTAATTTTCGAAATTGTCTTATAAAGTCATAATATATACATTGTTTTTGAATTACCGTAAAGCATTTTGTCACTCTCGCGTGAACGTGAACATGAGGCGAGATTGTGTCGGGTCGGTGCAGCTCAACTTGCAAGTGCTGTATCTGGGTAGACGTGCCAGAGGGGGTTAGTGCACGCCTCAAACACACCACTACAAGTCAATTAACCATCGTA
Source organism: Culter alburnus (assembly GCA_028476615.1). Taxonomy (NCBI): domain Eukaryota; kingdom Metazoa; phylum Chordata; class Actinopteri; order Cypriniformes; family Xenocyprididae; genus Culter; species Culter alburnus. The sequence goes on along the minus strand of JAOTNS010001055.1, from coordinate 131,745 downwards.
AGGACTTAGAAAACTATTTATGAAGGTAAAAAAGTTACTTAGTTCTGCTTTTAAAACGCTATTGGCTCGTTTAGCGAATCCTAACGACACCTCTGGCTAATCATTGCCTGTGTTCATATCAAAAATAGCTAACACATGACACAACATAACACAATATAGCTTATATACAGGGCTGCCAACTTTTGAGTTCAGCTTAGAGTGAGATTTGGGGGGGGGGCTTGTTATGGGGGAGGGCTTGTGGATGGCGTGGCTTGCTTTTGTACTGTTTTATGTTATGTAAAATAACTGCTCAGTGCTGCAAAACAAAACTCTGCTAATGCTAACTTAATTCTATATAAACTATTATGGGGTGTGACGAGAGGTATCTCACGAGACGAGAAATGTTTTAACTAATCATCTTGTAATGAATGTCATTTCAGTTCTACTTTCTGAGTATGAATTATCATATGCAGTAAAAGACAACAATACTCAAGTACTGTAAAAGGTTTTACCACAAACTCAAGTGACTGGCTTCTCTTCTGTATGATTTCAGTCTCTTCAGACCTTACTGTACATGATTTATGAGCTTCTACAACTTTTGACCTCCTAACTGAACTCCTTTCCACAAACTGATCATCATAAAACAGTATAAATAAAAATGTTAACACTTTACAATAAGGTCTCATTTATTAACATTAATGTATTAACCAACATCAACTAACAATGAGCAATATATGTGCTACAGTATTTATTAATTTCTCAGTGCATTAACTAATGTTAACAAATGAAACTTTATTGTTTGTGCTTAATAAGATTAAGATAAAACTGTTATTCATTTTTATGGTAACACTTTACAATAAGTGCAACCATAATCGCACTCTCTCAATATTCAAAGTGCAAATAAGACCACATTTTTCTCTGATACAGAGCTAAGAGATGGTTACAACTACACTGTCCAGCCTAAAATAGCTTTCAAATTGAGAGATATATGTATTCATCAGGGAGCCGCTTTCAAATGTGGGGTATTGAAATCGCGTTTGAATGCGCGCTCGCGTTTACTTTCACTTTCGTGATCGCGCGTAACTCTGTGAATATGGAGCGGAGGCGACCGTTATCCAACTGAATTAAATGTTTTTTTGTTTTTTTTTAAATACAAAGCAAAACGATAGTGGAGGCGTAGTGTAAACGAAGCGGTGGCATATTCTTTCCTAATCATCCTAACACTCTGTCATGGCAACAACATCACAGACTACTTTTCGCCTCGAAGAGAAATCTTGTCACACCCCTATAAACTATATAACAGCATATTAGGCCTATTAGTTACTAGCCTAAACTGGACGGAGACACGGAGCGCCCTGTAACTCACTGACCTGCCTGCGTTCACAATTGTCACAAAAACTCACTGTAGACGGTCTGTCTGGTCTCTCTGCGCGTTGCTTTGCGAGATCATGCGGCGCGATTTTTTTTTTTCCTCACTTCTGCACGAGTCTGCGTGAGAATATGGGGGTGTGGCGTGAGAGCGTGAGAATTAGGTCAATTGCGTGAGTCTCACGCTGAATGCGTGAGAGTTGGCAGCTATGTATATATAAAATCTTGTGCATCAATAACAGAATATAAGCTTCACTTCGTTTAACACTGAACATATGCTAATTACCTTTAATGTAAGCCGAAGAGCGTGCACTAACATTTTCAGTGGCGCTTTAACTCAAAACAGGAAACGTGAATATTCATGTAAGCTCCGCCCAGTGTCACCGAAAATCTCAGACACTGAATATTTCATAACACCGGTAAGAAACAACCAATCAGAGCCAGGAGGAGTGTCTTAGCAGTGTCAATCAAGCTCGTGCGCGCTGATCACGCTCCTCTCATGCACAGCGCCAGCGCGTACAGGCGTCAAATTCAAGATTACCGCTTTGCTTATGGCGGAAAAACAATCCAAACTGCCAATTCCTCGAGTGGCTCCTGCTCATAAAATAAAGACAATTGAATAGATAGAGCCCGAAATAAAACGAGGGTAAATCGAGCGGCTTTTCCGAGGTGGAGGGAGCTACGTGTCCTGAAAAAGATTAAAAAAAGAGTCAGCCACATTTCTGCTTGACAAGTAAGTATCCCTGCTTGATTTGTTTAATTTTTTAAGAACTACACAACTAAGATCATTTCAAAACAGGCCTGCCGTCCCCGTGTGCTTCTCTCTCTCCCGCCCGCTGACTCTCGAAGCCCGCTGTGGTGTGTGAATTCCTCGTCGGAGCCCATTGACTCGGTGTAAAAACTCTAGCCGCATAACATACAGATAAAATGTCACGCACTGTGCAAAGCAACTATTGAAACCTACTAATTCACTGGCTTGTCATGTTGCTGAAATAATGTACTAGCAAACCTTATTTAGCATTACATATCGATAGAATAATTACTTGCATACTGTAACGTTAGTTACCGTTATATTATCTTACTAGCTATTTATTACTAATAGAAATAGTGCAATGTCATATAGTTACATTACATGTATTGCAAAATGCGTAATGTTTGAGGACCAAGTTTGTAGTCAAAGTATGGGCAGGCCATAGTCAGTGTAAATCATACTGTTGATGTTTCGTCCGTACCAGTGAATGTGCCATAACTGTTTATCCCTTACTAGCCTGCGCGTTCACAGCAGGCTCCGTTGTGATGGGGGAGGAGCTGTGGAGGGAGGGCTGTAGCGCAGCAGAGAGCAAGGGGGAGTGACCTGTGAGTTGTGCTTGTTCAAATTTTCAGGCTAATAACGTTTTCTAAAAACTCCCTACTGCAGCTTTAATGTAGTCTCTCATTCACTAAGATAAGTTTACCCAACTTTGATGACTTCTGCTTCTGAGAAACTGGAAATGTGAGAAGGGTTCATAGTGAGTTAATGTGCTGTAGTGAGTGAAAGTCTTGAGAGAGAGAGAGATCCAGACAGTGCAGAATATATACTTAGATATCAAAACACATTATACAATGATAATAAACAAAAGGTACAGATTATACATATAATACACAATTATACAACACAAATGTGCAGTGGGATGATAAGCAGGTGATGGCAGAGTTGATTCTTGTGTTAAAGTGCAGTGCATGGCATAGGATAGAGTGTGCTGTGTAAGACGTATCAGTTCTGAGTGTTCAGCAGCCTGACAGATAAAGCTGTCACTCAGTTGGCTCATGCGGGTCCTGGTGCTGCGGGACCGTCTGCATGAGGACAGCAGAGAGAGCAGACCATGATGATCTTTCCTCACACACTGACTGGTAGATGTCCTGGAGGAGGGAAGTACACCTCCTACAATGTGGCAGAGCTTTGTTGCCAGTGATGCTGTTTCTGTAGCAGGTGTGATGCAGCCATTCACTTAAAGGGTTAGTTCACCCAAAAATGAAAATTCTGTCTTTATTACTCACCCTCAAGCCGTTCCACACCGTAAGACCTCATTCATCTTCAGAACACAAATTAAGATATTTTGATGAAATCGATGGCGTCTGGTCATAGCCAGCAATGACATTTCCTCTCTCAAGATCCATTAATGTACTAAAAACATATTTAAATCAGTTCATGTCAGTACAGTGGTTCAATACTAATATTATAAAGCCACGAAATATTTTTTGGTGCAAAAAAACCCAAAATAACGACTTTAGTGATGGCCGATTTCAAAACTGCTTCAGGAAGCTTTGGAGCACAAATGATCAGTGTGTCGAATCAGCGGTTCGCAGCACCAAAGTCACGTGATTTCAGCAGTTTGGCGGTTTGACACGCAATTCGAATCATGGATTCGACACCAAAGATTCATAACACTCAGAATCTTCCTGAAGCAGTGTTTTGAAATACATACACAATTTAGTTTAAAACAGTTGTCTGCCAGTGTTTAAAAGCATATAAAATAACAGTTTGTATGGGGTCATGCTTTTCAAACAATACATAGGGTTTTTTTTTTTTTTTTGTACAATAAGACCAAGTAGGGTTGAATTGTAAAAAGGATAAACCTTAGGGGAAACAGACACTCTCTCGAGGTCAGAACTGTCAGACAGGGTTTGAGCAACTGCTATAAAGATTATTTTGACATTGCTGATGATTAAAGTCAATGTTTGTACACCCATTTGCAAACTGAAATATATATATATGAGCAGACGAAACTTCTTTTAAAAACATTAAAAATCTTAGTGGTTCCAAACTTTTGGACTGTACTGTATGTATATATATCAATGGCCATCAATTCAACAGCAATCGCTTTATAGTAATGTCTTTTTACTTGATTCACAAGAAATTTATTTAGAGTCAAACATGTTCAGAGTTCAGCCCAAAATGGTTTTACAGGAAATGCAAAACCACAAGTTTTGTGAGTTTGAAGGTTTCCAAATACATGAGGCACATTTTGGGCAGATCTTACAGTTGGTGGTGAGAACTGAAACGGAAACGAATTAGAGTATTCAAATGCTTCTTCTCACCTCACAAGTGTGACATTCATGATTAAACATACACTGACTTGACATGGTTTACCATGTTACAGTGAGTGTGTGAGTTTGATTTTCATTATAGTTAGTTTGAACATAAAAAGCGTCAGCCCAACATAGTCTGGAAGTTCAAGTATATTTACTTTTTCTTTTCAAGCTACTAATTTTAAACCCAAATAAATATAGCCTAGATGAATATATCCTGTTAAATAAGTGCATGTTGTCAGTTGCTAAAACTGGGACAAAATGAGACATTCTGTTGTTTTGAAATGACCATGAATATACAAAAGTCTAACTGTGCACAGATCTGCAAATTAAAGCATGTTAGTAATCTAAGTGCATTAAACCATCATGGTTGTGCATATATTACATCTGAAACGACACCTTTTGTACATTGCAGCAGCGGTCGAATGCTATTGTGACCTAAAGTATATGGCTATTGGGAATGTCGACCAATTTGACTACGCCACCCCCACTTTTCTGGGGTAGGGGACCCAATTATATTTTAAACACAGGCAGTTCAAATAAATGAACCAGAAACCAAAGTACAAAAAGGGTTACACTTTATTAGAAAGGCGATCACAATCCTTCTCACATATAGTATTGTTGAATAATCTGGTCAGCAGCAAATATTGATAGAGATGTAAATTTGAAAAAACAAAAAACAAAATCAAAACAAAACATTAAAACAAAGAGAAAATATACAAAACAAATCAGGATTAAGTCAAATCAACTAAATGAAAATGATGAAATAAAAAGTCAACCAAATTGAAAGTTAGCAAACAAAAAACAATATGATACCCAAAATAGAATAAATCAAATCAAACTTGAATCATAACTGGATAACCACCATGCGGGAGGAAACAAAACAACCCCCAAAATGAATCAAAACACTCAAACCATATGTAAAACACACAAATCAAAATAAGACCTCCCATACAGTACACCAATCAATAAAACAAATTGAACAAAATGAATAGAAAAAAAAAAAAATAAATAAATGACATGAAAGCCCAAAAAAAAAAAAAAAAAAAAAAAATATATATATATATATATATATATAATATATATTATTATAGAAACGAAACAAAAACCAAACAAATAAATCTTAAATTTCAATAGGAAAGAAACGGTGGCGCTAAACCCGAAGGAGGATTTATAACCTCTAATTAAAACAATTTCACATTTTTCATCATTGGTGGATCCGAAATGGTCAATTCATATTCATGCACTTTTATTAATATTTATTTTAATCATTTATGGCTTATGATTTATCAGTTTTACTTCTGATTTCATATTCATGTACTTCTACTTTATATATATTAATTCTTATATTTTCAAGTATTTACTTGTTATTGTACCCTTATGGTTATTCTTATTTTATATTTAAGAGAGTATGCTTGTTATGTTCAGTTGTTCTTCAAGTGTTCCAGTGTGACAGGTCACGTCGACACGTTTGTGGTTAGACATTGGACTGTACTGTAGAAGTGATGTTTTTCAGAATTAACCATTTGAATTTGAATCTGATCAAAATATGTCTGTTATTATTCCTGCTGACATTTAAAAGGGTAAGATTTGCAAAATTCCCAAAGGGGGTCAAAACAACTCTTATATCCATTTTTGACACTGGACCAGTCTGTGACTAATGGGTAAAACCATTTAACCTTTCTTTTAGAACAAAAACATCAATATGAGTGGGATGTAAATTTCCCTATATGCTCATGGTATAAAGCTGACCGAGTCATTGATAATTCAGCTTTTTTCCCCTCCTTTGCTCTCCTTGGCTTCTACTCCTTGTCTCTTATCTGCAAATGTCTTAATTATTGCTTTTTTTGATCTTCATCTATTAGATACAATACTCTGGATTTTACAATACTCTAAATTTATTATTAACTATTGACTGCTTCTTTATGGTTGTTTTTACCTTTTGGTTTATTAAGTATTTTCATTATCGATTAAAGTTTGCGTGTGAGGCTAAATTTAATTGTAATGAATAAATAATTTTCATCAACTTTATCTACTGCCTGGATCTCATTTTCCTAAGTTTCTGCACCAATCATCATATCAAAAATCATCATATTACATTAAAACAACCATATAAAATACTCACGTACCTTCTAAAAGTATGCTATGGCTCACTTTGTTACGTCTCAGTCAACAGTCTCGTTAAAAGGCAGAAATGGATTGCAACAGTCTATTCTGTATGGTTGTCCATGGATTCTGGCACTCGTAACTCAGTATAAACAAAGCGATCGTAAGAGAACACATACTAAATTTGACACCACATTTCATATCAATTACAACTCGTCATAAACTTGACCATACGCTCACACTGAGCAGCTGAACCCCCGACGTGGACACAGAGTTGCACGCACACAGCGTCTTCAAATCAACAGGTCATCAGCACACAACCAATCCTAAAAACACATTAGCGGGCATATTAAACATTTCTCATTAAAATCTACTCCTATAATTAAGAACCCTGTTTACTCACACTGAATTGTGAGAGCAGTAACCACGCACAAGCAGTTCTTCCAATGCGCCAGAACCCCGCACACACACTCGTTCATCAGCGGAGAACGAGAACAAACGTTGTTTCACCGAAACCCGCGAGACTTTTAAAGTAACCTGCCCTATCACGTCACCTGTCCCTTAAAGGCATCGCATACTCATTTCGGTTACACTATAAAGATACAGATCAAAATATGTCATTTAATAACAGATGATTTTTGAAATCAAGCAGATCACGGGCCTGTACCATGAAGCTGGATTAGCTGGCTAGCCAGGTAAGTTTCAAATTAGTTTGCACCAATAGGCTACTGGGTTTTAGGTACCATGAAATTAACTTGACTTTTAGCGGTGTTCATCGCCATAGTAACTTACGCTCCACGGCTAACCTGCTCCGGGGCAGGTTATGTTCTGGGTTAGAGATCTCAAACTGAAATTGGACCAATCAGATGTAACCTACGTGACACTGACACAATCAACACAATAAAGTCACTCCCCCAGTTTCTCTTCCTCCAAATTAAAGGTCATTATATAGTAAAAACAAATATTTAATGATGAAATTGTCTGGTTTTAATGATAAAATAATTTATATATGATTTGTATAATTAGATCTATATTTTTATTAATCCATTACACACACGCATATATATATATATATATATATATATATATATGTATGTTTAAGTCTCTATCGCTATATATTATCAACTATATAAACTAACTTAACTTTCACTTGCACTGATAGAGAAAGTTCAGTTCTTTTATTTTTGTCCTCTTTCACAGACAAGTATTTTCCATTAGTGTAAATGCATTTAAATTCTTCATTTTCAGCGAAAGAGTTTTGAATCACACTGGCTCTCTTGCGAGAAGTGAATCACACTTTATTTCTGTTGCAAGGCATGTGATTGGCTGTTTGCCACTGATGTCACGGTTTCATGTGCAAGCGCTCCACAAACTCAGGATCAAAGCCTGAGTTGACAGAGAAAGTTGATGATCAGCATCATGGTACCAACAAAGCCAGATTGGAGTGGTTTGGTTTTGTCAACTCGAAACTAATCCTATAACCCTGAGTTTGTTCATCGACCATCATGGTACAGGCCCCAGATCTTCTACATGGAGTTGGACTCAATGAAATAATAAATAAAGGATATTGAGGAGAAGCTGATTGTCATGACTGCAATAATGAGCTGTGGAAACAGAATATTCCCATTCATATCAATAACTGCATTATGGGAGAAGTTTTAAACCAGATCCGAATGGAATTCATAAATGTGACCCGGACATGTTTTCCTTGGAGTCTAAATTCAGGGATCCAGAGACTGTCTTGATATCAGCTGTTCGATCAAGGATCGCATCTTCCATGGGAAAGGATCGTTCAATGCTGTAGATTGTCCTCATAAGTAATAAAAAATTGAATTGAGAGAATTTGGAGGTTTAAAATGTCTTGGATTGTATCCATTGGAATCATCATGAAGTGCTCAAATGTTTTTAAATTATGGTTTAAAAAAAGAAAGGCATTTTTCAGGCAAATGTCTTTGGAACTCAAAGCCCATAATGCATCTTTCTGTAAACTACAACACAATATTTCTAGGGTAACGGTCACATACTGAAAGGCTTTCACTGTTGCAGCTCCTCTTGAGGTAGAGCTTGTTGGTCGGTTCAATATAATGTGATATATTTGAGTGTGAGGGCGAGGGATGATGGGAGCTGCATGACTTCAGTTTCAAGGTCACAAGTGAGTGCGATCACACAGCCGGGCCTCCTCGGCTAAATTCAATTCAACCATCAGTTTTTACACTTCCATGTGAAAAAAAAGCATCAACAATTGAAGATTTATTATGCAGGAATGTAATATGAATATTGTACAAAGTGACATTTATCTTTAGGAAAACTGTGAAAGTGGACAGCACATAGCAGGCACATACTGTTATAAACATAAATATATATACACTGATCAGGCATAACATTATGAGTACCTTCCTAATATTGTGTTGGTCTCCTTTTGCTGCCAAAATAGCCCTGACCCCGTCGAGGCATGGACTCCACTAGACCCTTGAAGGTGTGCTGTGGTATCTGCACCAAGATGTTAGCAGCAGATCCTTTAAGTCCTGTAAGTTGTGAGGTGGAGCATTAACTTCTTGAGCAATTTGAGCTACAATAGCTCGTCTGTTGGATCGGACCACACAGACCAGCCTTCGCTCCCCACGTGCATCAATGAGCCTCAGCCGTCCATGACCCTGTTGCTGGTTCACCACTGTTCCTTCCTTGGAGAACTTTTGATAGATACTGACCACTGCAGACCGGGAACACCCCACAAGAGCTGCAGTTTTGGAGATGCTCTGATCCAGTCGTGTAGCCATCACAATTTGGACCTTGTCAAACTCACTCAAATCCTTATGCTTGCCCATTTTTCCTGCTTCTAAGGCTACGTCCACACAAAGCCGGAGCTTACCTTATCCGATCTTTTTTTTTTTCCTCGTCTCAAGAAATATCCACACGAAACCACTGAAACGACTCAAAACGATGTAGTATACATGCCAGACCAACAAACAGTAAACAGCTGCTTGTTTTCTACACGGAGACGTATGAACGCCTCCGTTTGTTCCTTGGTCCCTGTTAAAAAAGATGAGAAAGCTATGAATAACGCTGTGAATGGTATAATATTAAAGTTAAATTACTTTGGACAACTTAACTAGTTATTTATAAAAGAAATGCCGGTGATGGCAACCAAGCTAACAATTGTTAAATGACAGTCTGGTTCAGTTAGCCATCAATAACGTAATTTGTATTTGTATCATTTATAATATCAATACGGTAGTAATTTGTACTGGCATTTAAACGTTAAACTTTATTTATCTGACATATTTACTACAGTTATAACAAATGTTTGGTAATGTAAATATACTTACATTTGAAAGCATATTGCCCGGTAACGTCCGACATTTTCTTTTTAAATTTTTGAACAAGATCACAAAGCTGCGCGCATAGGATTGTGGGTGATTTAAGAGAGCGAAGGCTACACATATGCATACTTTCCTGTATATGGGATATTTTTCGAACGAAGGACTCAGTCCTTGTTTGAAATTTCGAGGATCCTCGACATTGGAACAGTCCTTCGACGGATGTCGATGACGTAGCATCCTCTGGCTTCCGAGGATCCTTCCTTGACATTGAGAAACGCCTAGTGTTTCCCAACCCTGTTTCTGGAGGCACACCAACAGCACACATTTGAATGTTTCTCTTACACGTCCCATCCATTTCAGGCCTTGGAGCAGGGATGTACAGCCTCGATCATGGAGGGCTACTGTCCTGCAGAGTTCAGCTCCAACCTTGATCAAACACACCTGTACCATCTGATCAGTGTCTTCAGGAGTACTAAGGCTAAGGCTGTGTCCTCTGCAGGTTGCATTTGTCAGCAGAATACATGTAGTCTTTGAGGCTGCCTCATTTCAGTACAGTAAACATTACATTCCAAAGTCATAAAGAAATTACAACAATTTAGATTTCACAAGGACAACGGTCAATTTTATGGTTACATTTCTGAAATGAGACATCCTTGATGTACGTGGCTGACAAATGCCACCATCAGAGAACAGTGACCAGTACCAGTAATACCAGTAGTGATGTTGAACATTCAGAATGTTGCCATGTCGCCAGAAATGGAGCTGTTGTCAGTAGTGAGTCAGGGGGTCTACCAGTGCCCAAAGTCGTGTACATGATACACTGATTCTCGAGCTAGGGAGCTGTTTGAGACGCACCCTTGGTGTTCCTCCAGGAACAGGGCTGACACTGGGTTAAATCGTGAGTATTTAGGTATTTGATGGCAAAATGCAACAAGAATAGTATTCACATGATTGTGTGATGACGCGCCTTCACTCTCTTCTATTGTAGAAAACTGAAGCCCCAAGATGGCGCTGACATTTCATGCTGATTATGTTGTTCGGAGCCGGAGTCTGCACAGTATTGAGTGTGAAGTGGAGCTGCAGAATCAAGATCCTGCCCACACTCCTGCAGGGAGTGACTGCTCCCATTTTGCCTGACTGCTCTAATTTTGATGTCTGCTGATTGTAGCACAACTGAAGTCTTATTAAAATAAGGTAAAAATAAACTACTAACCACTAACTAAGCTTTTTGGTGCCTCAGTGACTACTTCACTCAGAGAAGCTGTCAATCTCAGCTGTCAATCATGATATCACACCCCCCATTTTATAGCATCAAATAACTAACTAAAATTAATTTAAAAAAAACAAACACTTGAACTTACATCAGCATGATAAAATTTGTCTCACGTCCCATTAGATCACATTGAGAAGGTACTGTACTGCATCCAGAATCCTGGGGGGGGGGGGGGGGGCGATTGAAACGTTTTGGCTTTACTTTTCAGGATGTGTGCGGCACACCTAATGTATACTGTTAATAAGGTAATTTAAATATTGTGTAACAGTTTTCTTATGAATCCTCTAGGCTACACTGGAAGAGGAAAACGGAAAGAGATGCTTCCAGTCAGAAACACTGGTGTTAGTGTAACAGACGTAGGTTGGTAAGAGCTTTGCGTGTAATCCTCACTCGCCTGATGTCAAAAGGAGCTCTAGCGACTGACACTAGAGACTGTGATCTTTAGCCTCCTTGTTAGAGCGTCTGACTCACACACTGGCTGACCCGGTTTTGAGTCCCGCTTAGAGTGCTGAGGAAGACACTTCAGTGCCTCTTTTAACTCAGGTGCCTGAGGAAGTTTGAAATGAGCCTCAACATCTCAGATCAATCTACATCTGCACTGTAGAGAACATCCTGACTGGCTGCATCACTGCCTGCTACAGAAACAGCATCACTGGCAACAGCAAAGCTCTGCCTGCCATGTTGTAGGAGGTGAGCTTCCCTCCATCCAGGACACCAGGCGGTGTATGAGGAAAGATCATCAGTGACTCCAGCCACCTGAGCCACAGACTGCTCTCTCTGCTGTCCTCAGGCAGACGGTCCCGCAGCACCAGGACCCGCATGAGCCAACTGAGTGACAGCTTTATCTCTCAGGCTGCTGAACACCCAGAACTGATACGTCTTACACAGCACACCCCACTCTATCCTATGCCATGCACTGCACTTTAAACTCCATCAATACAAAGAGCACTTTAACACAAGAATCAACTCTGCCATCACCTGCTTATCATCCCACTGCACATCTGCAATTATGTGTATAAGTGTATTATATGTATAATCTGTACTTTTTGTTTATTTATCATCTATATTGTGTATAATGTGTTTTGATATCTGTAAAGTGTATCTAATTATATTCTGCACTGTCTGGAGCACTCTCTCTCTCTCTCTCTCTCTCTCTCTCTCTCTCTCTCTCGCTCTCTCTCAAGACTTTCACTCACCATGGCACGTTAACTCACTATGAACCCTTCTCACATTTCTGGGTTTCTCAGAAGCAGAAGTCATCAAAGTTGGGTAAACTTCTCTTGGTGAATGAGAGACTACATTAAAAGTATTTTTTGTGTTCCCATTTACTCAAATAGCAAAAGAAAAAAAGTGTAAAACAATAGAGAGAGAGAGAGAGAGATAACGGCAGTCAGAAGAGAGAAAGATGTCAACTTTACCGTCACTCTCACAGTCGTTGTATTAGAAACACTCTCACAGCAGCGTTAACTAGGTTTTTGTAATTTAATGCAAAGGTAATATAATACAAAGTATAGTGATATAAGTGTATATACTTATTTACAATGAAAATATAAAAAACTTTGCAGAATTTACGATGGTGATGACCGTTAAAATGCAGCGCCAGTTACTGGAGAACTGATTTTTATTTATTTTGTCTTGATAGTTCCACTTTTTAATTCATTATTTTGTCATTCAGACAAATAAGTCTTGCATGTAGATGTTTGCTGAATGTTTATTCTGAGAGCATCAGTGAGAAAAATACCGCTTGACTACTAATACTATCCATTTCTGTCCACTAATTGATAAAGATGTAATTCTAATGTCAAGAGAATGTGGTTGTTTTTATCTAGTTTTTGCTGCATTGGAATTTCAGTTTTAGTTCATTTGATTTTCTCCCTGATGTGGAGACAGTTCTGAGGAGTCTCTAGACTGGAATCTGTAGTGATTCCCGATTTGTTAGGATTTCTTCTTCCAGTCTGTTTGGCTCAGCATTTATACAGCCACCAACAACTGAAAACACAGTGAAGGAAAGCATTAGCTACTTCAGTTCGCACAAGCACAAAGAATGTTTTCCATTGCTTCCTCACAGTCAAACCACTGAAGATTGAAATAGTATTAAATAAATCACAACTGAAATCTAATATTACGTCAGTGAAGTTTCTCATCATGTACATGAGCTGATTAACTGTGATGTGTCTATATGATTTAGTACTCTTACCCATACTGGCTTTTTCCTTGGAATCATTTCCTGTTTCCTTTTAACAAAAACAAAAAAACAAATAAACAAACATCTTGTTATTTAAAACACAATAAAAGAAATTTGTTTTATTTTTTTTCTCTTTAATGTGAAAAAAGAAATAAACTTTCAGTATACCTGTGTTCCTGCATGAACAGAAAGAAGACAAAATAGTAATTTAATCATTAGTATATTCCTCACTGCATCACCTTCTTTTTTTCTCATTGTAGCAAATATATAGTGTAAATGAATGATTGTCAAAAAGTAATCTGGCTTGTCAAAAAGTAAATCTTTTAATCTGGCTGAGTTTGCATAGAAAAAACAACTATATGAAAAACAACTGTATATCTCATACTACAAAAACATTCTGAACAAATTCAATAAAGCTTACCTGTACCAGATCGTTTCTTCTTCTTTCGAATATGTACAATTGTAAAACGTACTGCTGCAATTATTATTAGTATTAAAGTAACTATAACACTAAGAACAATGATTAATAAAGCAGTAGTGTTGTTTCCACATTCACGGTCAGATGATCGTGTTCCTGGAGTTGTTTCAGTAAGTCCCAGAGCTTCACATCTGTGAATAATATCCAGGATCAGATGAAAATGATGATCAACAGCACACACCAACAGTATAAATGAACACTTACTGTGTGTGTGGTAAACAGGATGAAAAAGAGCCGTTTGAATATGTGTCAGCTTCACAATCCACACATACTGTATCTGTGGAGGGAGTTCCTGTGAAGACAATGACATACAGTTACAGAAAAGATATTGTGTTTGTTTCCTTAACTGCTACTAATGCAACACAGATAACAATAAACAGCATATTTATATCATTTTATCATTTACCTGCTTGTTTGATATATTGTCCAGGGCTGCATTCAGAGTGTTTCGCAGCAAATCTACAGCTACCTTTATTTTTTTCAATGCAATAGAATTGTTCCCGTGGCTCACAAACAGTATCTGACCACCAAATACAGGCTTTTTTCACTCTTAACCCTCGACCTAAGATAGAAATGAGTCAACAGAAAACATTTTACATACAGTACTGTTAGGAACAGTTAACCCTGAGCAACTAGCTTGTATCTCTTCACATGCTAAATCCCCTGCATTAAAAGATCAAACAGATTCAAATTAATAAAATCTATAACAACTATTTAATTTCCAGATGAACTTACACTATATTGCCAAAAGTTTTGGGATGCCTGCCTTTATGTGCACATGAACTTTAATGGCATCCCATTCTTAATCCGTAGGGTTTAATATGGAGTTGGCCCACCCTTTGCAGCTATAACAGCCTCAACTCTTCTGGGAAGGCTTTCCACAAGGTTTAGGTTGGCATGAAGGTCTGGCTCACAGTCTCCGCTCTAATTCATCCCAAAGGTGTTCTGTCGGGTTGAGGTCAGGACTCTGTGCAGGCCAGTCAAGTTCCTCCACACCAAACTCGCTCATCCATGTCTTTATGGACCTTGCTTTGTGGTGCACAGTCATGTTGGAGCAGGAAGGGGCCATCCCCAAACTGTTCCCACAAAGTTGGGAGCATGAAGTTGTCCAAAATGTCTTGGTATGCTGAAGCATTAAGAGTTCCTTTCACTGGAACTAAGGGTTCAAGCCCAACCCCTGAAAAAACAACCCCACACCATAATCCCCCTCCACCAAACTTTACACTTGGCACAATGCAGTCAGGCAAGTACCGTTCTCCTGGTGACCGCCAAACCCAGACTCATCCATCGGATTGCCAGACAGAGAAGCGTGATTGGTCACTCCAGAGAACACGTCTCCACTGCTCTAGAGTCCAGTGATGGCGTGCTTTACACCACTGCATCCGACGCTTTGCATTGCACTTGGTGATGTAAGGCTTGGATCAGCTGCTCTGCCATGGAAACCCATTCCATGAAGCTCTCTACACACTGTTCTTGAGCTAATCTGAAGGCCACATGAAGTTTGGAGGTCTGTAGCTATTGACTCTGCAGAAAGTTGGTGATTTCTGTGCACTGTGTGCCTCAGCATGTGCTGACCCCGCTCTGTGATTTTACGTGGCCTACCACTTCATGGCTGAGTTGCTGTTGTTCCCAATTGTTTCCACTTTGTTATGATACCACTAACAGTTTAGTAGTGAGGAAATTCCACGAATGGACTTATTGCACAGGTCCAACCTATCACAGTGCCATGCTTGAATTCACTGAGCTCCTGAGAGCGACCCATTCTTTCACAAATGTTTGTAGCAGCAGTCTGCATTCCTAGGCGCTTGATTTTATACACCTGTGGCCATGGAAGTGATTGGAACACCTGAATTCAATGATTTGGAGGGGTTTCCCAATACTTTTGGCAATATAGTGTATTTAAAGGGAAACACTCACTTGCATCACACACAGTACAGTCAAAGCATTTTGAGAGGCCGCTGGGTTCATCAATGTAAGTGAATTCAGGGCATTGAGCACAAGTTGTGCTGGTGTCATCTGTGCAGTGGCTATAAACACGATTTCCTAAAAAGCAGCACATAAAAGTTATTTAATTTCAACAGAAACCACTGTACTATATGGTATAACTTTTCATTAGCAGACTAACCAGCAGCACACATTGGGCAGCATTGCCCATTCATCTCATATTCAGCATCAGCACATCGACACCAGCAAAGTTCATAGTGAAGTGGAACAATAACAGTAAAGAGAACAATAATCTTCAAAGTGAACATGTCACATGAATGTCAGTGGAGTCTCGTCAGCTAATATGAGCATTGAGGAAACATTTCCTTAGCTTGCTGTGCCATTAGTAGATCTGATGCCTTTACAGCAGCTGACAGTATTGGGGGATTTTGTTGAAAACTGAGAGACATGAAGACAGTAGTTCAAAAATCATATCTTGTGCAGGTTGTATTTCCACAAGCATCATGCAGATATTTCCATTCTTTGTCAAACAAACTGAAAAAAAAGAAAGAAAAAGAAAAGAATCACCTCACTGTGAACTTTCTTGCCTATACTGTACATTTGGGTTATTCTTCAAATAAAACTGCACTTTTGTCTTGAGAATATTTAGGAAATAAATCTCTGAAAACACGTTTCACATTCTCATTAGTTTACTTAATTGTCTGCTGTGGACCTGCATCAATGTTGTGAATTAGCTCAAAGGGGAAATATTAATAATTATTCATAACTCATTATGATTATAAATTATGATTAATTATGAATATTTGTATTAGTTAATCAGTTTAACTTGATGTAGCTACATTAAAATTGCAGTCAAATAAATCAGTTCATTCTGTGAACACTCAGTATTGATTAATTAATTCTAAGAGAAGGGTATCTTTCATGGCCACAGAAAAATAATTCTTTCTCAGCATTTACAGCGCTTAGAGCTTGATCTAAATCATTTAAGTGACAACTATGAGCAGACAGGAAGTCAGAACCAAATATGTATTGTGCACAATCTTTATTAACTAAACTTACAAACACACACATTCACACAAGTCACACATACATGGGTAAAATGAGAAATGAAAGAGTGGAAACTGAAGTGGGAACAGGAAATGGAGCTATGAAGAAAAGTCAAAAACATGCTGGAAGGACCATCAGTTTCCTCAGTAATAATGCACCTTTGCTAACAAAGGGGGTTCACGAATTATAACTAAATTGTTATTTAAAGGGGGTCTATGTAGGAATGACAACCAGTGGTCGAAATAGGTACTACGGTCCAAATTCAAAACATTGTAAGCACACCCCCTCCTTCAAAGACAAGGGTTGCCAGCTTGAGAACCCGCAACAAGAGGGAGTGCAATTGACAATGAAAGCTGATGAGTTGATTTATCTGTGTTTTAATATGCTGTCATTCATAGAGATTTTTAGATGGATGCAGAGGCTTTTTAGGTCAAGTAGAATCTTTGATTCTCTGACCCAGTTTGTTTGCTGGTTTCCATGGCTGCAACTGGCAACCTGTGAGGTCGAAATACTATTAGATAAACTGGCAGCACATGGTTTCGCACAGACCGAAACAAAGACAGACATTCCGACATGGAACGCACATTTCAAAGTAGAATATCTGGCTGTAGCATTGTTTTTCTGAGAAATAAGTAGGTGAACTTGGCATGTTTCCTAAATATCTGCAAACATATTGGGATATTTTTATGCTTTATTAAAGTGAAAATCTTACATATAGCCCCTTTAATGTTCAAACGTACGATACTTGCACAATGCCTTAGCTGTTGAGGGCCATCGGATCTCCAGGCTGAGGAGAAACTCTTGATGGTTCGGTCTGAAGTTGTAATCAATATCTTCTGCGTTGGATAAAGAAATATGAAACAACTTAAGCTGTTAATTTGACTCTTGTAGTGGGAAAGAGTCTTTCTCTCTGGGTTAAGCACATGGTGGGGGCAGGTCGAGGCCTGAGAAGATGCCAGCAGGAGTTGTCTTGGGACAGTCGAAGATGCAAGAGAGAGAGGGAGGAGACTGTGTGCTGGATTTTAACCTCTGGTGCTGGTCTCTCCTCCTCTGGGCCAATCATACCCAAGTCTTCAAAAGGAAAATTTACGATCCTTTGTGATCTAGCACGATATTAGCATAAGACATTGGATTGGATGTGTGAAAGAAGAACCTTCTAGATTCTTATAATTACTAACGTGTCACAAAGTTAGCAACATGTAACAAATTATTAAATGGGGAAACGAAAGTTGGAGTCGATACCAAACATGATACCCATGTGATTTTAGTGAACCATACAGTAGTAAGCAAAACTGAAACATTAATACAAAGGAGTTCGAAAGAGAGAAGTAATACATAAGCCAAACCCCATAAAAGGAAAATCATGAGAGGGGAAAATTGGATACATGTTTATACATTTCTCATGTGGTTATATATAGAATATATAGGATTAAAAGGGTTTATTTGTCCTTCTCAGCAAGAATTAAAGGGATAGTTCACCCTAAAATGAAAATTTAATGTTTATCTGCTTACCCCCAGGGCATCCAAGATGTAGGTGAATTTTTTTTTTTCAGTAGAACACAAATGATGATTTTTAACTCCAACCATTGCCGTCTGTCAGTCGCATAATGCGTGTCAATGGGAACTTCGTCTATAAGAGTAAAAAAAAACATGCACAGACAAATCCAAATTAAACCCTGTGGCTTGTGACGACACATTGATGTCCTAAGACACGAAACAATCGGTTTGTATGAGAAATCGAACAGTATTTATATTATTTTATACCTCTAATGCACCACTATGTCCAACTGCCTTGAGCGTGCGCACAGCATCCAGCGCTGGAGGTGTGTACACGACTGTAGCATAACAATTGTTATACAAATGGAAGTAAACCACTAAAAAACATGGTTTTATTACATCAAAACATTTTAAATTCAGAGACATGGGTCGGTGCTTGTTTCCTCAATGCTTCAACACAATGTGTTGTTTTGCTGTGATCTACCAGCACAAATGGAAAATATGTTCGCATGAGATCGCATTTCAGCGGACAATTCAAATGTCACAAAAATGCTGTTCATTCACCTCTGCCTGCGCTGCAAGCCGTGTGTATGTTTCCTTCAGTACAGCAGCACATGAGTGTTGTTTGTATTTTGTCCGCGATGCGGTCAGAACTGGAGTCTGAATACAAACACATCAAAAATACAATTGTTACACGTGCAGCGCGCATATGATCGGTTCCAGCGCGGAGCTCCGCTGATGAGTTTAATAACACTAGCCACGTGGCTCATAACTCATACAGAATTAAGTACCCGTGTTTAAAGTTTTTATTTCACACATTCTCCTGCACCAAACATGAACCAGCATGGTGTATGCATACATATTTAATCAAGTCTTCTTCAAATTAAATATATGAGCAAACTGGACACTGATACAGTGGTGTAGCCAATCTGAACATGATGCCTTCTAACAGACAAAAGACTGATTTAGATCAAAAATGCAAAGAAAAATGGAGAAAAAATAGACAATGTCTTTATTCTTTGTGTTAAACTATGTGTCGTTTATCATGAGACTGTAGTGCTCGCAAACGTAATTAAAGTATTATTAGCCTTTTTAAATATTCTTTCACATTTCTCCCTTGTGCTTGGGTGTTTGTTGTCATTTTTCTCCATGCTCATATATTAATATTCATTATTGTGTATAATGAGTGTGTTGTATGTCTCCGTTTCACTAGTTCTTTTCTCCCACTTTTCCAGAGCTTTACACGCCCATTTTTACAGAGTTTTTCCAGCTCAGAGGTGTGAATGATCAGGCTAAAACAGGGGGGTTCATGAGCCTTTAAGTCGTACGTGATCCTCTCCTGGGTATGTAAAATCATCATGGGAAAAATGTTCGCTGCAGACCCTCAACAACTTTAGTACGTTAATGGGTGTGTTGATATCCAGCCGAAGAGCAATCAACCAACTTCAGGCGAGCAGGCTCAGAAGTTGGGAATACGTGGAAAGTCACCACTCCCGAATGAGTTCGTGCGAGAGAATGTAATCTTTTAGTTTTAAGTCGGTTTGAACAATCCGGATAAGCACAAGTACCATTTTGATTAGCTGTCGTACCTACGATGTTTGTGCACTGTGTAAACAATGAGTGACGTATACGCGTGAGAGATCACTTCTGCCGCTTTAAACTACGCCAGTCGCATACACACCTCACACACCGGATGCCGTGCGCACGCTCAAGGCAATTGGACATAGTGATGCATTAGAGGTATAAAATTATATAAATACTGTTCGATTTCTTGTACAAACTGATCGTTTCGTGTCTTAGGACATCGATGTGTCTTCACAAGCCGCAGGGTTTAATTTGGATTTGTCTGTGCACGTTTTTTTTACTCTCGTAGATTTTGTTACCATTGACATGCATTATACGACTGACAGACGGCAACGGTTGGAGTTAAAAATCATCATTTGTGTTCTACTGAAGAAACAAAGTCACCTACATCTTGAATGCCCTGGGGATAAGCAGATAAACATTACATTTTCATTTTTGGGTGAACTATCCCTTTAACTCAGAGTCACATATCTCTGCAAATTCTTTCTGATCATAAATCTTCTGTAACAGGACACCTGGTTCTGCCTGTGTGTTAGTTTCATTTAGGATTTAGTTGCAGTTTTGGGGGATGTGTTCACAGAACTTTGTTGTGAGAGTTTTCTGGATTATTCATAAAATATAATGAATAATTGTGAAGATTGGTCCAGACGCTATATCAAATTCTGTTATTTTTAACATTTCCACTAAATAAATCAAATATATTGTTCAATAGCATTTTGTGATGGAAATGATGGTTGCAAAATTTCGTTTTTAAACATTTTTGGGAATAAAACAGATGACCTTCACTCTAAAAAACTGCTGGGTTAATATGGACAAAACCAGGGATTGGGTTGTTTTAGCCAGCCATTTTTTTTCAACCAATTTTGGATTTATTTTTTTTAGCCAGCAATATATTAATATAGTAAAAGGCATGTTTTTGCTCACCCCCAAATAGGGGCAAAATTGTGGGGTATTTTAAGCTGAAACTTGACCATACCAGAGACTTATATTACATCATGTGAAAGAGGGCATAATAGGTGCCCTTTAACCCAACCTGCTGGGTTTGTCCATATTTTACCCAGCTTGGGTTTTTTTAACCCAGCATTTTTTAGAGTGTTTGTTTTAGGTACAGTAAATGCAGAGGAAATGTAGTGATTTTAAAAACAATCAAGTGTTTTTTTTACAAATAAACTAATGGAATAAATAAACATATTAATTCTATTTTACTATCGTGGATTTTCATATTGAAAGTGTAAATTAAGTAAATCACCAAATCATTTTTTTTTTTATATACAGTATTTCACAATTGCTAAAACACTAAACCCCATTCTCTGAACCCAATGCTCAGTGGCCTAAACCCATTTGTCGAATCAGTCACTTTGTAGGCAAAACCTTAAACAAGTTCAGGTAGTTAAGACACTGTTTGCAAATCTCATCCACTCTTTTTGCAAAACTCTAAACACATTCTTACACTAAAACACATTTTGCACTGTGTTGCAAAATGGTAAATACATGGCAAAAGTTAAACACAACTACAACACAGTTGTCATCCTTTAAAACACAATGACTCACAATTATTCACACTTATTTCTAATGATGTGATCAAATCAACTGTATAAAATATAGGTCAGTTCAGAGTGCACAGGTGACACAGGTGCTGAATGATGATACCAACAATAGATGGAAAAATCTGAAAAGTAGAGGAGGAAGAGTATGTGTAAGAGGATGATGAGGAGAAAGAGCAAGGGGTGTGGAGACAAGGCTGGATCCGGCACAGCTTTTTCCCTTTGCCTGGCAAGAGACGACATTGCCTGTGATGTGGAAAATGTCTCAACAATATTCAATAATATTCAACAATATTATTGATCTGACAGTACTGACATTATAGGATGAGAACTGAACTAAGCTAGCCTAGATGATGACATCACTGTTTCTGCAGAACTTTATAGAGGAAAATAATTACAGTCATTTACATAATAATTGATGGTCTTTACAATGTAAGTGAATCAACACTGAACTGACTTCAGCTGAACAATGACACTATTTTCTTTTAGAGCTGTACAGCCAAAATGAACCCTCTTTGCATTACTGATCATCATGTACCTGTTATCACTGTAAAGCTGCTTTGACTATACTATACTAGACTAGTATCTGTGTAGTATAAATTGCAATTGAAATAAAGGTGACTTGACTTGATTTAGGCCGGACCCAACATGAAGACATGATGCTGAAACAGAATGAATCTCTCACTGACTCTGAACTTTGTTTTGTGTGTGTGTGTGTGTGTGTGTGTGTGTGTGTGTGTGTACTGTATCATGCTTTTCATTTAGAGTTTTCTTTGACCTTTTAGTCATTTGCATTTAGACTGCTGTATGTTTGCAGTATGTAAGTACTGTATATACAGACATTCAATACTATATAATATTGAATATAATACTGTACTTGCAGTACATACAGTATACTTTAAATTCACATTACTTGTGATTTCTATACATTTTATGTAATGGCAAAATGTGTTTACTGTGTTACAATATACTTTTTTTTCTGTAACCTCATGTTCTGGATGTTGTGTTTTCCATTTTTTAATGTAGTGTCTAATGAATGATCTGTAGGGTTTATATATTGTTTAATGCGTGTATGATCTGAAAGCTTTGTTTGATTTTGCCATAAGAGTCAGAAGTTTTGTGAAATTAGTTTGAAGATTGGATTTGTGTTTAATGTTTTGAGAAAATGAGTGATGGTTTCAAGAAATGTGTTTTAGCAATTGCGAAATACTGTAAAACTGCACATAAAAAGCAAAAAAGCATTTTAATAGAATTTAAACCCTGAAAACACGTGGGAGGAGCAAAAAGAGGAAATAAGCAAAATTCTTTAACTTTAGAACTTTAGTCGAAATGTGAATGAAACTTAGAAATAACACATATAGATCAATCGACTCATAAAAGATAAACAGAGCCAGTAATTGGTCAGCTGTCGACTGTCTTTAAAATACGGACAACAAAAGCCTGTTGTGTGCCGTGATTATTTAGTAGTTTAAAAGTTTTCCTTTTTAATAAAACACTAAAACTACTTACCAGCTGATAGAATAGAGTAATTTCACGTCTGTTTCTTTCACAAACACTGGTCAGCGGTCAGAGCGAAATATCGAGAGCTGACAGCAGAAAGTTGCAGCACTGACAGCCGACAGTACCTGACAGGATGTGGAGACAAACCGGTGTAACGAGATTCTGACCGCAGTGTCAGGTATTCAGTTCCTGTAGAAACTGTTCCAGTGGGTGGAGTATATATGAATACTCATGATGTTTTCTCGGTTGTGGGCGTTTGGATTATTTCGAAAAAGTAATGAAGTTAAGCATTAACTGCCACAGTTCACGTTCAAAACAATGAATAGTTTGTGTAAATCATCTGTGCTGTTTTGCCTGATTGATTACAGATATTCAGATAAACAGAGCAAACAATCAGCGAATAACCTATTCTCATCTAGGCTAGTACAGTTTATTATTTGATGTCTTTAGCTTTTATTTATTTATTTATTTTATTTCATTTGTGAAGTTTTCAATTTAATTAGAATATTTTGGTTAGTAGCCTGTATGTTGCCATTCGGTGACTGCAGCAGAGTGTTGACAACAAATAAAATAAACTCCTGAAATAAACTCCTATGTATCTGTGCTCTAATAAAATGTATATAAGCTAGCCTGATGGTGTGAGTATTTGTGTAACTCTTAATTTATTTTATAGTCAGTGTTTCCCAGCCTCCACATCCAAGTCGGTAAGGCTCAAACATTTTTCTTGTTTTTTTCATATACTGGATATTATGTAAAAAAAAAAAATAATAAATAAAATAAAAAATTAACAAAGCAACATCAAAATCTTTCCTCACCTATTTGGGAATCCCAAGACTCCAAGTACCAATTGATTATAATTAGATTAAATGTATAGTCCATCCAAACAACTTACCCGTTCAAAACCAGCATGTTTTCTTTTCTTCTGTGAAGATATTCTGAAGAACATTGAGAACCAGTAGAATTAATTTTGGTGCCCATTAATTTCCTTTGTATGAAAAATACATTGACACATTTTTCAAAATATGTCCAATGAAAAAGTCATACAACTTTGAACTTCGTGAACAAAAACAGGTTGTATTTAGTTAACAATAAAATACAGTTTAGAGAAATAACTACTACTAATAAATATTATATTAAAATATTTCTCACAAAACACACATATATATTATATATTATATATATAATATATATATATATAAAGTATACATCATGTCTACTTTGAACATATGTTGCACTGAAAAACAACCTACTTTCATGTCATGTGTTTTATAATGGTAAGTGAAATCATCCAAAATTTAATGACCCATAATGTTGTGTTAATCATGTTTAAGATTTGAAAATATTATTTATTTTACCAGTATACATACAATTATACCATTTCTGTTCTTCAACAATATAGGGCAGGGATTCCAAACGTTTTTGTCAGCCAAACTCTGTTGACCTAAAGACTCCCCCTGAGATTAATAAAGTTAATATTTCAATAATTCAACAACACACTTTCATGTTCACTGTGCTCTGATGTTGGTTAATGTGACTGTGACGAGCAGGGCGGGCGAGAGCCGTGAGGGAACGGCGCGAGGCCGGTGACGCGAGTGCTAATGATCTTCACCTGTGAGGCGCGGAGGAGCTCCGGGAGCATAAAAGGAGGAGCGACGACAGTGAAGGACGAGAGAGGACCAGGCCTGGACTTTATTTTATGTTTTATTATGTTTGTGTGGCCGGCAGACGTCCGTGAGGGTCTGCCGGCATTACTTTCGTTTTGTTCTTTGTTTATTTTATTAAAGTTTTGTTGAATGTTCGCCGGTTCCCGCCTCCTTCTTCCCGTACATACGAACTACGTTACAGTGACGTGCATGTAAACAAATTAAATATGCCATATTTTTTAGTGTTTATTTAGTGTCAATAAAAATTACAGAGCAAATTATATACTGTTATTTTCTCAAACTCCACAGTGCTCTGAGAAATCTAATCCAGTCTAATGTGAATGTCTGTGATTTCTAATGTTGTATTATTCTAACACTTCTCTTCATGTGTTTTTAGACCTCCCTGAACTATCGTTTGTGCAAAAGTCTTATGCTTCAAAAGCATGCTTTCATTTAATTTCAGTATGTGTGGTATACGACGAAAATAAATAAATCAAATTAATAAATAGAGCCAAATCACAGAACCTGCAGACGATTTTAATATCAGTCTCAGGTAATAGTAAGGTACATGTCTAAATTTTTCTGCTCACTTATGCAAGTTTATTTTAAACAGCCACTTTTATAAAATTAAGTGAAATTTACATTATATCAATAAATAATTAATTTAAAGACATGCATTGTACATGATGTTTGCAAACACAGCACATGGCTTTCTATAAAACCCATGTCTAGAAAACACTGACTCTCCTCTGTAAAAACAAAACAAAAAGATTTAAGTCTTGTATGAATCAGAACATGAAATCACAGGTGTTGGTAATAAGAATTATAACTCAAATGACATTTGAAAAGTAGTCCTGTCCAATTAGTGATATAGTGTCATGGTTCAATTTCAAATGAGTGTGAAGTTATCATTTGCAGTTCAATATTTCATCAAAATATGGGTAAACACAGTTGTGACTGACAGCTTCTCTGAGGAATGTCGGAGCTTCGAGGGGAGATTGAAGATATAACTAACTATTAATTTTCGAGTTTTTTGTATTTCTCACTGACAAAATGAATTGTTCGTCAGTAAACTGTACTAACCGACCTACAGGATCGTTAAATGTGGGCTTCATAAGCTAATTAATAAATGTGAAAAAAGCAGATGATCGTTATCTGGCAGTTACTAATTATTTTTATGGGTATAAAATAATAATTAGCAGGGGAAAACTAATGACTCTAATTAATTATAGAGCACTGTCTACTACAGCATTATCTCCTGTAATGTTAGTTCAACTTTATTTAAAATGGCAGGACCATTTCTGACATTTTAGAGTTGTTTCTAGTGTCATATTATATTTATCTACATATCTATTTATCTATCTATAGTTTATCTACTGAATTTAACGTTTCAAAAATATTATTGCTCTATAAACAGAACAGGATATTATTTTATATGTAGAATTTTAAATTGTGTATAATTTATATAGACTATTTAAAATACATCAATGATGAAGTGGACGGAAGTTTGATACCACGACTCCGCCTCCGGGCTCCACTGACGATTCCTTCTGCGCATGCCCAGGCTCCAAACTGACGTTTTTGCGTAATGTCAACGCCCATCGTCGTACGTTTTACATTCAGTTCATTAAGGCCCCGGTACACTTCAAACGAAGTTCTTTTTCGTTCTTCCTTTAGGGGTAAAACGAAGTTCAAAATGCGTGAGCAGCGATATACTGTAAACGAACATCTGACGCCGCCCACACTGCTGAGAGCGACGGTTACATGAATATGTAAATATGTGCCGTGCACTTTCTTCTCAGTAACAAAATAAACAACAAAAATGAGAAAACAGCAAGCATTTATTACACAAAGCATCAGAAAAGCGTCTGATCATAACAACATGGGAATGTTAGCACAAGCTCTGCAAAGTAGCACTGCAGTCACGTCATGTCTTCATATGGACTAGTTACACTTCCGGTTTCGGAAAGCCGAAAATTATCTCTTATAGTTGTTTACAGAATCTGTTATATCACTTAAAAACAACTAAGATATACAGTACAATCACATGAGCCAATGGCATTTAAATGCATGCATGCATGGGTTAGAATAGATTAACGAACACATGGTGCATACGCATATACAATGACAATAATGCAATAATATACAACTATGATTAGAGTTGTCTGCATTAATATGCCGTGTGAACATTCACACGTTTGTCCTGTGATATTTCTCAATTGACCCTTCGCTAAGCCACGCCCGAAAACCGCCACAGGCCAATCGTGGTTTAGCAACCGTTACTAGGCGCGGGAGGTCTGTCAAGCTTTGGAGCGAGGGAACATGCCTAAGCGTTGTGCTTATGGATTGTGTTAACCTGATACCCGGTATCCTAAAAGTTTGGATGGGGTGGTGGAATTTTTTTCCCTTCCCGACACCTAAAACCCAAGTGGAGAAATGCCGGTGTTCTGAAAATTTGTGCTACCCTGGCAGATTTTTAGTCTGGGTAAACCCAGCCTGATCTGCCGGCGATTTGATTTCGCTCGGCAACTCAGTCTGGAAACCCGTACATTCATTTCTACTGCTCTCTGTTACACTTTTGCGGGAACCAATCACAGACTGGCTTAACACGATGACGATAGAGAAGCGACGGCAAGCAGCTTTCAAACTCTATCTGATCTACCCGTCTCTCGCACGACCGTCACTCCAAAATAACAATGCACAATCACAGTGACGCCGATTGTGTTAAGCATTTACCTTATCTGAGAGAAACGTAGCAGAGCGTTGATCCGACAGTCTCTTCATAGGAAGATTACAAACAGCGACACACAATGATTCTCTGCTGTTATTTTGGTGGATTGCTTCACGATGTGAGTACAGGACTCTTTTACTTCAATATTTTTATTATTTGCTCTATGTTTCGTCTCCCTGCTTCTTGAATCTCGCGCCGCCTGAGCTGACTGGAATTCTTTTTGGTTGTCATGACAATGACGTAGTTTAGGGCGGCTATATTCCGCGTTCATTTACACTGAACCAGAACAGTATCAGAGTTGCCTTTTAAACTCTCGACGATGCTGAATGACTTCTTTAGTTAGCAAACAAATTGCTCGAGTGGGTCTAAGTACCGATCACTTTCATGTTTTTTTGCACAACCTGCAAAAATCGCTCGATGCCATTGCTGCTTCTGCAAACCGCGGATCAATGCTACAAACCAATACAAACCTGCATCTCAATCAGCTCCCTAGTTCCCTAGGTCGTGAATCAGTATATCATGAAAGTGAATGCGGCTGATTCCCTCAGGAGTTTTCGCGTTGCTCTGCAAAGTACGTCACCCGGTATCCTAAAAGTTTGGATGGGGTGGTGGAATTTTTTTTCCCTTCCCGACACCTAAAACCCAAGTGGAGAAATGCCGGTGTTCTGAAAATTTGTGCTACCCTGGCAAATTTTTAGTCTGGGTAAATCCAGCTTGATCTGCCGGCGATTTGATTTCGCTCGGCAACTCAGTCTGGAAACCCGTACATTCATTTCTACTGCTCTCTGTTGATCTGATTGGTTGAAGGACTATCCAATTGCGTGACTAATGCTCGTTGATCACGCCTCTTGTGCAGTAGGAAATACATAGCAAACTCCTCAGACCAATGTTCAATTTTAAATTGAGCTTGGTCTGGTGATAGCCAGACCAGCAGATTTTGCTACCTCCCATTGAAACAGTAGGTAACGTTAGCAAAATCTGACAAAATCCGAAAAATGCAAACGTTACCCAGCAAGCAATTTTATGTCTATTAGACGTCTAATAGCCGTCAAAACATAGCCCGGCCGTCTAGGCTAAAACATGGCAAAATTTGGGCTGTCAGTGAAAATCTAATAGACGTCTAACCATAACCCAAAAATAGACTAGTCATCAATTAGACGATTATTAGACGACTACATATATATGTCTAATAGACGGTGAATATGGATCTAGGCTAAAATAAGGCTGAATTTGGGCTGTCAGTGAAAATCTAATAGACGTCTAACCATAACCCAAGAGTAGACTAGTCATCAATTAGACGACTATTAGACAACTACATATTTATGTCTAATAGACGGTTAATACGGGTCTAGGCTAAAATAAGGCAAAATTGGGGCTGTCAGTGAAAATCTAATAGACGTCTAACCATAACCAAAAATAGACTAGTCATCAATTACACTACTAATGAATGATTACATCTATACATGCATAGACAACAAATAATGGCTAAAGAATTCTTTTCACTTAAATATAACAGGTTCTCATAAATGACAATCCATCCAAACAAATTAAATATAAAAGGTTTTATTTAGAAAAAGAACTCAAGATAATACACAATGATAAAAAAATAATAAATTAAATTTTACAAATATAATACAAATAAACATTAAAAGAAAATTACAACGTGTAACATAATAAAAATATAAAACATTGACAAAAAAAGTTAAATAAAAATGTTAACAATATTTTTTGGTTTATAAACAACCTGATTAATTTTCAGTTCCATAAATTCCATGTTTTATGTAAAGCACTTTGAATTACCTTGAACATTGTTGTTGAAATGTGCTATACAAAATAAACTTGCCTTGCCAAATCAAAAACTCATATTTTTATTTCATAATGATCAAAAGATTAAAAGATATACAAGGCTTCCATAACAAATAATAGTAGGATGCACAGGTTTCATGTTTACCCTCTTGTATTTAAATAATTACAGAGTTTTAGGGCACAAGGAAACACTACAGTACATGTGCATGTATGTTAATCTAACCACGTTTTACTCTGAGTCTGCACTGTTACCCGCTAAAATGTCACGGTTCCTACACATAATGTACATAAATAATAAACACATGTCAAAATGAAAACACAGATACTTACAGACCAAAAGCAAAGAATTTGCTTTAAACATTTGCTGTTGCTGCTCTCCGTCTCCAACAGTTGTAAAATGCGGAAATGTTTATCGCGAGATCTGGCAACAGTGATCGAGAGCTAACGTTCAAGTCTCGCGTTGCCAGTGGTCATGTCTCAGTAGAGCCAGTTGCCATCTAGCGGTTGAGAATTGTATATTTTTTTTTTACTTAAAATTAAATACAGTCATATGTGTGTGGTATATAATTATAATTAATATATGGCTTGGCTATACCTGATATATATATATATATATATATATATATATATATATATATATATATATGTATGATATCGTAGAATGTAGGTGTGTGACAGCAAAAATATGCTGTTTCAAATATATACTTGCATATAAGTGTATATTTTACTTGCATATAAGTGTATAAATGCAAGTATATCAAGAATCCCACAAGCTTTGTGGTCGAAAATGACTTAACACTATTTTGGTTACACTCATTGCTGGTCTGAATCAGGGCTATAGCCAAGCCGTAAAAACTAGACTATAAATTGCCTCGATTTCGCCGGTTGGAAATAAAAGCAGACTATAGCCTATCCAATTCAGAGCTAAATCGTGACTACATATAGACCATGTCATGAAATGCCACTTAAATCTTGTAGAAATCATTGACATTGCGAACATGATGAGATATCAACCATCTCAAGCACTTCCTGTCCAAAAACTACAATAAATCAGGATTGACTATAGGTGGGCTACAAATAGCCGGTCTGACTACGAGCTAAATTGTGGCTACGCACAGCCTACACAATATAACATGTCAAAGATGTGAAACCAAACACCTTGTAATCACTGTTGACTTCACTTACATGATGCAATATCATACAACGCGCAAGTTATTTGGCAAAAAACGAATGTAACCAAATGAAAGATTATTTTGGCTAAAAGTGGGGTTACAATAGCCGGACTAGATCGGGTCTATAGTTAACCGAGACGGTGAAATGACGGCTATTGCTTGCTGGGTACCTATCAGATTGTGCTTCCAGTGTGATATTAACGTGGTCTATGGCTTTATTAACATCTACACCTACCCCAACCCTGAACCTACCCTTATAATAATGCATATACAGTAATTTTGTGTTATTTATCATGACAACAATGATGTAGGCTAATATTGATGTATGCATATGCAGTAAGCCCGGGTAGGACAATCTGACAGGTAGGTTAGCTAGCTATCTAACTCAGCACATCATTGCTTGGAAATAATGACGGTTCTTTGTTCATAATGCATATATTTGAAAGTGAAATAAAATGATTAAAGGCAAGACGGAGTTACGTTAGCCTGGCGTGCTAAAAATATAAGCGGGAGAATGTTATCATTGCAAAGTGGTCAGGCTAATGTCTTGTGTTTATTCCACAAGATTTATGGATAAGCTGTTTGATTTATAATTATTAGGTTATTTTTCACAAATTTCACTTAACCTGCTGTGGATGAACAAAGCTTTTCCTCAATAAATTGTGTGTTTCCCATTTGAATGGTCAGCATATGAGGCGGCTGCTGCTCGCGCTGGGAGCTTTTGCTTCAATTTTGATCAAATTATTTTCTAATCTGTTGCATATTATGTCGTGGATATATCCCTCGAATGCATACTGCAGTCCCTTCTGTCTTGCTCTCTCAGATATTTCACCTGTTCGCCAAAATGACTAATTATCTTATTGAAAATGTCTGACACCGGTGCATTCATACTGTAAATGACTTGCCAGATGCGAAAGCTTGACAGGCGTAGCAACAGTAACTAAGGAGGGCGGGGCTTAGCGAAGGGTCCATTCTGAGCATATATTTTCACTTTACGATTTCTTTCTATCAATTATCTTTTTAGATAAAAACAAGGGCTGTGAAAAGATTGCGATTAATTTACATTTTTAACTGTAGCACAAACAGCTTAATAAAGGTAGCTTAAGGTTTTTTTTACCCCTGGTAAATACGTTTTCTGTTGTTAGACGAGGACAGATTTATGCAACAGATGCTCTTTACTTGTCTCACTTGAACTAAATAAATGCAGTAATTAATAGAAACGCACAGCGGATATAACACTGAAAATTATGCATTTAAAATACATACTAATGATATTGTATTATATGCTCCATTTCCTTCATCTTATCCTTTAACTCTTGTCTTTTATTTTTATATGCTATGCAATTAATGAGAACATGTTCAACTGTTTCTGCACTAATTGCACTTCCCTGTAGGATGTTTATTAATTTTATGTAAACTATAATTTAACCCTGTGTGTCCTATGCGAAGTCTAAAAATTATGATGATTCTTTCCTTCTTAATATTGAATTCCAATCTCCTTTTCCCACTTTTTTTCTGAATCTGAAACAGGTGTCTCCCCTTCATCTCTCTTTCGCAACGCTTCTGCCAGATGTCATGTGCCGCCTTATGAATACATGTTTTTGCTTCTGATTTACTCATATCAATGTGAATCTCTACATTTCTGCTTTTAAGTGAGCCAGAATATCTACCACCTCATTGCCCTCCACCCCTACATGTGCCGGAACCCAAAGAAATCTAATGTAATTTCCTTTATTATTTAGCCTGTATAATGACTGTAAAATTTCAAATACAATATCTTGTCTATATCAGAATGACCAGATTGTAAACTTTCCAGGGCTGCCATAGAATCAGTACATATAACTGCTATCTCAATATTCATTTCCTCCACCCACTGTAAAGCAAGGAGAATTGCAATGCGCTTCCTTCTTCTTCTTCATTTTTAACGGTGGTTGGCATCCAGTTTAATGGTGCATTACGGCCACCTTCTGTTCCAGAGTGTGGATCAGTCAGTAAATTCACAATATAGTCTACACTTTTTCAGGGATTGAGGGGGAAGGTAAAAACACACACACACACACACACACACACACACACACACACACACACAAACCCCCTTATCATTATATCCTAAAATCAAGCCCAGTATCCCTTAAAAAAATTAACAATTCTCTCACCTGTACTCTATTCATTCATATTCATTCATACTTAGTATTGTTTTTAAAGTGAGTTTCTGCACCCCTATAGTTCCTTTAGTCTATTATCCATTATCACCCTCTCCCTCTGATATTTCCTACAATGTAGAATTACATGTTCCACCGATTCCTCTTCCTGACACTCCTCACACATACCCATCTAATCGTTTCCCCACCATTTTTAATGTTTTATTTAGAGCACAGTGTCCCAGCCTCGTTAGTACCGTTTCCTCTTTCCTGTCTCCACCTCCTACCTTATTTACTTTACAGTTTTTTTTCAGTTGCTAACAATACCGAAACCACATTTTCAAAACTCTTCACGCAGTCTGCATTAGCAGCATGAATGTTGGCCAAACAGTTCATCAAAACTCACTCAGACCAACATAACTCTGGCAACAATTCTCATTCAGAAAACACACATTTCATTCACAACACACTGACCTAAAAACACTAACAACAGGAAGCATTACATAATTGATGAACTTTTCTTTTTTAAAGTTTCAATGATTTTCCACATAAATCAGCTCTTCATATAGAATACTGTAACACAATTTCACTTTATTGAAAGCATTTGTAACACGAATGAATCAGAAATTAATCAAAATTTCATTTTTTGTTATGAATATAGTACTTGAAAATTATAAGCAAAAGGTGAAAAAAGAGGGAAAAAACTCATATTCATATTATATTTATCTACATATCTATTTATCTATCTATAGTTTATCTACTGAATTTAACGTTTCAAAAATATTATTGCTCTATAAACAGAACAGGATATTATTTTATATGTAGAATTTTAAATTGTGTATAATTTATATAGACTATTTAAAATACATCAATGATGAAGTGGACGGAAGTTTGATACCACGACTCCGCCTCCGGGCTCCACTGACGATTCCTTCTGCGCATGCCCAGGCTCCAAACTGACGTTTTTGCGTAATGTCAACGCCCATCGTCGTACGTTTTACATTCAGTTCATTAAGGCCCCGGTACACTTCAAACGAAGTTCTTTTTCGTTCTTCCTTTAGGGGTAAAACGAAGTTCAAAATGCGTGAGCAGCGATATACTGTAAACGAACATCTGACGCCGCCCACACTGCTGAGAGCGACGGTTACATGAATATGTAAATATGTGCCGTGCACTTTCTTCTCAGTAACAAAATAAACAACAAAAATGAGAAAACAGCAAGCATTTATTACACAAAGCATCAGAAAAGCGTCTGATCATAACAACATGGGAATGTTAGCACAAGCTCTGCAAAGTAGCACTGCAGTCACGTCATGTCTTCATATGGACTAGTTACACTTCCGGTTTCGGAAAGCCGAAAATTATCTCTTATAGTTGTTTACAGAATCTGTTATATCACTTAAAAACAACTAAGATATACAGTACAATCACATGAGCCAATGGCATTTAAATGCATGCATGCATGGGTTAGAATAGATTAACGAACACATGGTGCATACGCATATACAATGACAATAATGCAATAATATACAACTATGATTAGAGTTGTCTGCATTAATATGCCGTGTGAACATTCACACGTTTGTCCTGTGATATTTCTCAATTGACCCTTCGCTAAGCCACGCCCGAAAACCGCCACAGCCAATCGTGGTTTAGCAACCGTTACTAGGCGCGGGAGGTCTGTCAAGCTTTGGAGCGAGGGAACATGCTAAGCGTTGTGCTTATGGATTGTGTTAACCTGATACCGGTATCCTAAAAGTTTGGATGGGGTGGTGGAATTTTTTCCCTTCCCGACACCTAAAACCCAAGTGGAGAAATGCCGGGTGTTCTGAAAATTTGTGCTACCTGGCAGATTTTTAGTCTGGGTAAACCCAGCCTGATCTGCCGGCGATTTGATTTCGCTCGGCAACTCAGTCTGGAAACCCGTACATTCATTTCTACTGCTCTCTGTTACACTTTTGCGGGAACCAATCACAGACTGGCTTAACACGATGACGATAGAGAAGCGACGGCAAGCAGCTTTCAAACTCTATCTGATCTACCCGTCTCTCGCACGACCGTCACTCCAAAATAACAATGCACAATCACAGTGACGCCGATTGTGTTAAGCATTTACCTTATCTGAGAGAAACGTAGCAGAGCGTTGATCCGACAGTCTCTTCATAGGAAGATTACAAACAGCGACACACAATGATTCTCTGCTGTTATTTTGGTGGATTGCTTCACGATGTGAGTACAGGACTCTTTTACTTCAATATTTTTATTATTTGCTCTATGTTTCGTCTCCCTGCTTCTTGAATCTCGCGCCGCCTGAGCTGACTGGAATTCTTTTTGGTTGTCATGACAATGACGTAGTTTAGGGCGGCTATATTCCGCGTTCATTTACACTGAACCAGAACAGTATCAGAGTTGCCTTTTAAACTCTCGACGATGCTGAATGACTTCTTTAGTTAGCAAACAAATTGCTCGAGTGGGTCTAAGTACCGATCACTTTCATGTTTTTTTGCACAACCTGCAAAAATCGCTCGATGCCATTGCTGCTTCTGCAAACCGCGGATCAATGCTACAAACCAATACAAACTGCATCTCAATCAGCTCCCTAGTTCCCTAGGTCGTGAATCAGTATATCATGAAAGTGAATGCGGCTGATTCCCTCAGGAGTTTTCGCGTTGCTCTGCAAAGTACGTCACCCGGTATCCTAAAAGTTTGGATGGGGTGGTGGAATTTTTTTTCCCTTCCCGACACCTAAAACCCAAGTGGAGAAATGCCGGTGTTCTGAAAATTTGTGCTACCCTGGCAAATTTTTAGTCTGGGTAAATCCAGCTTGATCTGCCGGCGATTTGATTTCGCTCGGCAACTCAGTCTGGAAACCCGTACATTCATTTCTACTGCTCTCTGTTGATCTGATTGGTTGAAGGACTATCCAATTGCGTGACTAATGCTCGTTGATCACGCCTCTTGTGCAGTAGGAAATACATAGCAAACTCCCCAGACCAATGTTCAATTTTAAATTGAGCTTGGTCTGGTGATAGCCAGACCAGCAGATTTTGCTACCTCCCATTGAAACAGTAGGTAACGTTAGCAAAATCTGACAAAATCCGAAAAATGCAAACGTTACCCAGCAAGCAATTTTATGTCTATTAGACGTCTAATAGCCGTCAAAACATAGCCCGGCCGTCTAGGCTAAAACATGGCAAAATTTGGGCTGTCAGTGAAAATCTAATAGACGTCTAACCATAACCCAAAAATAGACTAGTCATCAATTAGACGATTATTAGACGACTACATATATATGTCTAATAGACGGTGAATATGGATCTAGGCTAAAATAAGGCTGAATTTGGGCTGTCAGTGAAAATCTAATAGACGTCTAACCATAACCCAAGAGTAGACTAGTCATCAATTAGACGACTATTAGACAACTACATATTTATGTCTAATAGACGGTTAATACGGGTCTAGGCTAAAATAAGGCAAAATTGGGGCTGTCAGTGAAAATCTAATAGACGTCTAACCATAACCCAAAAATAGACTAGTCATCAATTACACTACTAATGAATGATTACATCTATACATGCAATAGACAACAAAATAATGGCTAAAGAATCTTTTCACTTAAATATAACAGGTTCTCATAAATGACAATCCATCCAAACAAATTAAATATAAAAGGTTTTATTTAGAAAAAGAACTCAAGATAATACACAATGATAAAAAAATAATAAATTAAATTTTACAAATATAATACAAATAAACATTAAAAGAAAATTACAACGTGTAACATAATAAAAATATAAAACATTGACAAAAAAAGTTAAATAAAAAATGTTAACAATATTTTTTGGTTTATAAAACAACCTGATTAATTTTCAGTTCCATAAATTCCATGTTTTATGTAAAGCACTTTGAATTACCTTGAACATTGTTGTTGAAATGTGCTATACAAAATAAACTTGCCTTGCAAATCAAAAACTCATATTTTTATTTCATAATGATCAAAGATTTAAAGATATACAAGGCTTCCATAACAATAATAGTAGGATGCACAGGTTTCATGTTTACCCCCTTGTATTTAAATAATTACAGAGTTTTAGGGCACAAGGAAACACTACAGTACATGTGCATGTATGTTAATCTAACCACGTTTTACTCTGAGTCTGCACTGTTACCCGCTAAAATGTCACGGTTCCTACACATAATGTACATAAATAATAAACACATGTCAAAATGAAAAACACAGATACTTACAAGACCAAAAGCAGGAAAGAATTGCTTTAACATTTGCTGTTGCTTGCTCTCCGTCTCCAATAGTTGTAAAATGCGGAAATGTTTATCGCGAGATCTGGCAACAGTGATCGAGAGCTAAAGTTCAAGTCTCGCGTTGCCAGTGGTCATGTCTCAGTAGAGCCAGTTGCCATCTAGCGGTTGAGAATTGTATTTTTTTTTTACTTAAAATTAAATACAGTCATATGGTGTGGTATATAATTATAATTATATATGGATTGGCTATACCCTGATATATTATATATATATATATCTAATAGTATGATATCGTAGAATGTAGGATTGTGTGACAGCAAAAATATGCTGTTTCAAATATATACTTGCATATAAGTGTATATACTTGCATATAAGTGTATAAATGCAAGTATATCAAGAATCCCACAAGCTTTGTGGTCGAAAATGACTTAACACTATTTGGTTACACTCATTGCTGGTCTGAATCAGGGCTATAGCCAAGCCGTAAAAACTAGACTATAAATTGCCTCGATTTCGCCGGTTGGAAATAAAAGCAGACTATAGCCTATCCAATTCAGAGCTAAATCGTGACTACATATAGACCATGTCATGAAATGCCACTTAAATCTTGTAGAAATCATTGACATTGCGAACATGATGAGATATCAACCATCTCAAGCACTTCCTGTCCAAAAACTACAATAAATCAGGATTGACTATAGGTGGGCTACAAATAGCCGGTCTGACTACGAGCTAAATTGTGGCTACGCACAGCCTACACAATATAACAGGTCAAAGATGTGAAACCAAACACCTTGTAATCACTGTTGACTTCACTTACATGATGCAATATCATACAAGCGCAAGTTATTTTGGCAAAAACGACATGTAACCAAATGAAAGATTATTTTGGCTAAAAGTGGGTTACACATAGCCGGACTAGATCGGGTCTATAGTTAACCGAGACGGTGAAATGACGGCTATTGCTTGCTGGGTACCTATCAGATTGTGCTTCCAGTGTGATATTAACGTGGTCTATGGCTTTATTAACATCTACACCTACCCCAACCCTGAACCTACCCTTATAATAATGCATATACAGTAATTTTGTGTTATTTATCATGACAACAATGATGTAGGCTAATATTGATGTATGCATATGCAGTAAGCCCGGGTAGGACAATCTGACAGGTAGGTTAGCTAGCTATCTAACTCAGCACATCATTGCTTGGAAATAATGACGGTTCTTTGTTCATAATGCATATATTTGAAAGTGAAATAAATGATAAAGGCAGACGGAGTTACGTTAGCCTGGCGTGCTAAAAATATAAGCGGGAGAATGTTATCATTGCAAAGTGGTCAGGCTAATGTCTTGTGTTTATTCCACAAGATTTATGGATAAGCTGTTTGATTTAATTATTAGGTTATTTTTCACAAATTTCACTTAACCTGCTGTGGATGAACAAAGCTTTTCCTCAATAAATTGTGTGTTTCCCATTTGAATGGTCAGCATATGAGGCGGCTGCTGCTCGCGCTGGGAGCTTTTGCTTCAATTTTGATCAAATTATTTTCTAATCTGTTGCATATTATGTCGTGGATATATCCCTCGAATGCATACTGCAGTCCCTTCTGTCTTGCTCTCTCAGATATTTCACCTGTTCGCCAAAATGACTAATATCTTATTGAAAATGTCTGACACCGGTGCATTCATACTGTAAATTGACTGCCAGATGCGAAAGCTTGACAGGCGTAGCAACAGTAACTAAGGAGGGCGGGGCTTAGCGAAGGGTCCATTCTGAGCATATATTTTCACTTTACGATTTCTTTCTATCAATTATCTTTTTAGATAAAAACAAGGGCTGTGAAAAGATTGCGATTAATTTACATTTTTAACTGTAGCACAAACAGCTTAATAAAGGTAGCTTAAGGTTTTTTTAACCCCTGGTAAAATACGTTTTCTGTTGTTAGACGAGACAGATTTATGCAACAGATGCTCTTTACTTGTCTCACTTGAACTAAATAAATGCAGTAATTAATAGAAACGCACAGCGGATATAACACTGAAAATTATGCATTTAAAATACATACTAATGATATTGTATTATATGCTCCATTTCCTTCATCTTATCCTTTAACTCTTGTCTTTTTATTTTTATATGCTATGCATTAATGAGAACATGTTCAACTGTTTCTGCACTAATTGCACTTCCCTGTAGGATGTTTATTAATTTTATGTAAACTATAATTTAACCCTGTGTGTCCTATGCGAAGTCTAAAAATTAATGATGATTCTTTCCTTCTTAATATTGAATTCCAATCTCCTTTTCCCACTTTTTTTCTGAATCTGAAACAGGTGTCTCCCCTTCATCTCTCTTTCGCAACGCTTCTGCCAGATGTCATGTGCCGCCTTGAATACATGTTTGCTTCTGATTTACTCATATCAATGTGAATCTCTACATTTCTGCTTTAAGTGAGCCAGAATATCTACCAACCTCATTGCCCTCCACCCCTACATGTGCCGGAACCCAAAGAAATCTAATGTAATTTCCTTTATTATTTAGCCTGTATAATGACTGTAAAATTTCAAATACAATATCTTGTCTATATCAGAATGACCAGATTGTAAACTTTCCAGGGCTGCCATAGAATCAGTACATATAACTGCTATCTCAATATTCATTTCCTCCACCCACTTAAAGCAAGGAGAATTGCAATGCGCTTCCTTCTTCTTCTTCATTTTTAACGGTGGTTGGCATCCAGTTTAATGGTGCATTACGGCCACCTTCTGTTCCAGAGTGTGGATCAGTCAGTAAATTCACAATATAGTCTACACTTTTTCAGGGATTGAGGGGGAAGGTAAAAACACACACACACACACACACACACACACACACACACACACACACAAACCCCCTTCATTATATCCTAAAATCAAGCCCAGTATCCCTTAAAAAAATTAACAATTCTCTCACCTGTACTCTATTCATTCATATTCATTCATACTTAGTATTGTTTTTAAAGTGAGTTTCTGCACCCCTATAGTTCCTTTAGTCTATTATCCATTATCACCCTCTCCCTCTGATATTTCCTACAATGTAGAATTACATGTTCCACCGATTCCTCTTCCTGACACTCCTCACACATACCCATCTAATCGTTTCCCCACCATTTTTAATGTTTTATTTAGAGCACAGTGTCCCAGCCTTAGTCTCGTTAGTACAGTTTCCTCTTTCCTGTCTCCACCTCCTACCTTATTTACTTTACAGTTTTTTTCAGTTGCTAACAATACCGAAACCACATTTTCAAAACTCTTCACGCAGTCTGCATTAGCAGCATGAATGTTGGCCAAACAGTTCATCAAAACTCACTCAGACCAACATAACTCTGGCAACAATTCTCATTCAGAAAACACACATTTCATTCACAACACACTGACCTAAAAACACTAACAACAGGAAGCATTACATAATTGATGAACTTTTCTTTTTTAAAGTTTCAATGATTTTCCACATAAATCAGCTCTTCATATAGAATACTGTAACAATTTCACTTTATTGAAAGCATTTGTAACACGAATGAATCAAAATTAATCAAAATTTCATTTTTTTGTTATGAATATAGTACTTGAAAATTATAAGCAAAAGGTGAAAAAAGAGGGAAAAAACTCCAGGGCTGCAATGATAATAAAAAAAGAATAAATAAAATACATTCTACACATTACTGTAACAACATAGTAAATTACAGTGATGGTTCTAGTCTGCTCTCTCTCTTGCATTGGAGTGGGTGGAATTTCAGCTAAAATTGCAATTAGTTTGTAATGATGATTTTTTTAATTTTGGCTATAAAATTGAGAAATTTTAAAATAATGACTGCATAAATGCTTGGAATTTGCCATCATTCTGTTTTGAATGTGTTTTTAATCATTCTGAATGCAGTGTGTTAGCATTAGAAAAATGTGCTGAAAACACATAGTATTTTGCATGTTGTGGAGTACGAATGGGAAAAGAGTTCCTGAATTTTGAAAAGTGTGGTCACTGAATGCATTTTGTCTGAAAGCAATGAAAAATGGTTCACAGTTTGGTCTGCAGTGACTTCTGTTTCTCTGACTGTGTGAAGAGTTTTGAAAATGTGGTTTCGGTATTGAACAATGCTTGTTAGCAACTGAAAAAAACTGTAATACTCTTTTGGATATGGTATAAATGTCTCCCTTTCCCCTCACTATCCCACATTTCTTGCCATTTTTGGTAATTTTTTTCCGAAATTATACATTTTACTTCCACTTTACTGATTCTTATTTGCATTTCTACATTTTCCATCTTTAATGCCTTCTTTGCGACCTTGTCCACTTTTTCATTCCCCTTCACTCCTATGTGTGCCTGAACCCATAAAAATGTAACTGGTCCTCCCTGGTGTGTTATTCTTGTAACCGAGTAGAGAATTTCATATAGTATATCCTGTCGACTTGAATGGAATGAAATGAGACTAACTAGAGCTGAAGCTGAGTCTGTACATATTATGATTTTGTCTATTTTTGCTTTTTCCACCCAACGTAATGCAACTAAAATTGCAACTATCTCCACTGTACATACTGCTAAATTATTAGATGTTCTTCTATTGATTTCAATTCCTCTTGCTGCACCACCACACCCATTCCTGTTACCTCTGTTTCAGGGTTCTTAGTGCCATCTGTATATATTTGAGTATAGTTATTCTTCAGTAATATAATCATTAAACACCCCAACCAGACCAGCACTTTCTTCTTTCCTTTTTATCTCTAATAGATACCTATTAGGACATCTCATATTCCATGGGGCTATGACTGGAAGTACTATTGAAGAACTGATTTTCATATCAGATACCCCAGTCTCTTTTGCTGTTTTATTTCCTATATGACCAAAGTTGTCCTTTTTACTTCTCTCTTTCCTCCAGCATTCCTTCAGCACTTCTTTTGTGGCATGCAAGTCATTAAGCCCCTGCAAGTTAACCCAGTTAAGTTAAATATAATTTGCTATTATATGCCGTCTCCTTAGTTCCAGTGGCATCTCTCCTATCTCTACCTGGATAGCTGAGACAGGCGATGTCTTAAAAGCTCCACTACACACTCTCAACGCTTGAGCCTGAATCACATCCAAATGTTTTTAATGGGATCTAGCTGCTGAAGTATACACTATACTGCCATAGTCCACCATAGATCTTATCAGGGCCACATAAATTCTTTTCAGTGCTTGGCAACTTGCCCCCCATTCTCTACCAGTCAAGCATCTCATTACATTTATTACTTTTTTACGTTTTTCCACTATTCTTCTAATATGATCTGCCCATGTTAGACGGGAATCAAAAAACACCCCCAGGAATTTGAATGTTCCCACGCTATTTCTTTCCCATACATCGTTATTTTCAATCTTTCATCTATTCTTTTATTAGTAAAGAAAACACTTGGTTTTTTCCACTGAGAATCTACATCCCCATTCTTTCCCCCACTCCACCACTTTATCTACAGCTCCTTGCACTTTCCCAACTACATAATCCATATTTTTCATCATTATTATGAATAGTAGTGGGCTTACTACACTATCTTGAGGTGTACCATTTTCTACAGTATACTGATTTGACAATTCTGATCCTATTCTTACTTGGATATTCCTTTCACACAAAAAACTTTTATCCAATTGAAAACTCTCCCTCCAATCCCCAACTTGTGTAACTAGAACTCCTTCCTTCCACATCATATCGTAAGCTTTTTTCTATCCAAAAACACTGCAATTACTGCCTCCTTATTTTCCTGAGCTTTCCTTATTTCATTTTCTAGTCTAACAACTGCATCCATAGTACTCCTACCTTTCCTAAACCCACTCTGATAATTTGCTATCTTTCCCTTCTTCTTAAGCTCAGATGATAACCTTTCTGTCATCATTCTTTCCATAATTTTGCATAAATTAGAGGTTAATGGTATGGTCTATAGCTGGTGGGTTTTGATGGATCCTTGCCAGGTTTCCTTATCGGAATTACAACTGCTTCTTTCCGTGTTTTTGGCAATCTTCCCTCTTCCCAGACTCTATTATACAGATGCAACCATTTCAATAGCGCACTTTCTCCTAAATGTTTTAACATCACATAGCATACCTTATCTTTCCCTGGTGATGACGATCTTGACATTTTTATTGCTCTCTTCATTTCTTCTATTGTAAATGGTTCATCTATTATACAATCCACTTCCTCTTTTCTTTCTAATATCCCTGGATATTAACTCCTTCTTTCTTTCCCTCTCTTCTCCTTTCTTCCTCTTATAGGTTTTCTGAACTATGTATCTTTGCAAATGCTTTGACCATACTCTCTGCTTTTTCCCTATTTGACACTGCTGAACCTTCCTCTGTTACTATAACCGGGTATTCCCATTCCCTTCTATCTCCTCCCATCCTCTTTATCATTCCCCATACTTCGCCCACTGGAGTTGTTCTACCTATCCCATCACAAAAAGTCCTCCAGCTAGCCCTCTTAGCCCGTCATACTGTTCTTCTCACTATAGCCTGTGCTTTCTTGTACTGGATTTAATGTTTCATATTATGGGTTCTTTTGACTAATCTGAATGCTTTATTCCTATCCCTTACTGCCTGTTGACATTCCTCTGTCCACCATGGTACCAATTTTCTCTTCTTCCTATTTTTACTTTTTGGAATAGAACTCTCTGCTGCTATTATAATTGCTGATGTAAACTGATTATTCAGTTCATCGACATCTTCAGATAACTCCATCCTCATTATTACCCCCTCATTCAATATCTGGAACTTGTCCCAATCTGCCTTCTCAAATATCCATTTCGGACTTCCATCACCTTGTGTTTTTTCCCCTCTTTCTCCAATTGAACAAACAACTGGGTAATGATCACTACCTATTGTATCACATGTCCAAATCTCCCAGTTACAAAAACCAGCTAGTGAGTTAGATACTAAGGTAAGATCCATTGCCGATTCTTTCCCCGTATTTACATTTATTCTTGTATCTCTACCATCATTCATACATACTAAATTCCTATCCTCCATCAACTCTTCAATTACTCTTCCATTTGAGTCAGTATGATAGCCCCCCCACACTGTGCTGTGAGCATTAAAGTCTGCACACCATACCACTTTATTTTTGTTATTCAGATCCAAACTTTTGCTGGCATTCATTCCATTGTAGGAGGATTACCATAATTAAGATTAACCAATCCATGGTACATCCTGACTTGACTGAATGGCAAGGTTTTCCCTCACCTCTTCCCACATCAGTCCTATTAATCCAAGGTGATTCACCGCTGCTTTAACTACTAGCTGAATTTTGTTATTTTTAGATTTAACATCCGCAGTACTATTAATAACACCTGCAATGAATGTAACCAGGTCTCTTTTATCCACGTACACCCTGTCACTTGATCTTTTTTCCTGCTCTTGGTTCCTGATTGTCCCTTGACTGTTAATACCTTTGTTCTTTCCATTTACCATACTTGCTGCTTCAGCATAGGTAATCTTTCTTTCTACTTTTGCTTCTGGATTTCATTCTCCCGTTTCATAATCTCACAACCTCCGTAGGCCACATTATGAGCTCCACCCAATTACAGCAATTTGGCTGTACTCCTGCTCCACACATTCCATATTCATGATCCTCCCCACATCTTGCACATCTTCTCTACTCTTTACATTTCCTAGCTGTGTGACCAAATCTTTGACAGTTAAAACATCTCAATGGTTTTGGAACATAAACTCTCACTGGGTAACTCAAAAAACCCAGGAACACCTT
Source organism: Culter alburnus (assembly GCA_028476615.1). NCBI lineage: Eukaryota > Metazoa > Chordata > Actinopteri > Cypriniformes > Xenocyprididae > Culter > Culter alburnus. The sequence goes on along the minus strand of JAOTNS010001055.1, from coordinate 87,343 downwards.
CTTTGGCATTGTTGGGGATAAACAGTTTAGGACATTTGAGACCAGATAAGTTAAATAAAGACCCGGAGTCAAAGTTTTAAAAAATTAATAAATGTAAGAAAAATGTAATAAAGAATAGTTTGCATTTTTATCAGCAGAAGCCAGCTTCAAGTCTTCACAAGGAGTTCGTAGGCTGCTCTGCGTACATTCATATTTTCACACCAGTTATACTCTAACAGAGTCAACTAACTATGTCATTACTTCAGGTTGGATGATTCTGATTGGCTAAGAAAAAGACAAATTTGGTAATCTTCCACACATGGACAGATAGTCAGAAGCATATCTCCATTCGTCATGATGCTGATGAGGGGACTCTGGATTTGGGTACTGGATGTCCTTTTGGGGTCATGACATGACGTCTGCTGGTCTCAAGCACAGTGCCAGTTGTCCAGTACAAAAAGACCTGCACAGGACACTTAGCGCACATACACAGATACACGATTCACAGCTTCTTCAAGGCTGAAGTTGATCTGAGCTCTGCTCTGAGCAGGACACTTTCCCAAAACATACTGATAACATGTTCTTTTCTCTCAGTGAGAGGTACGGACGATATTCAAACTTATTTTCTAGTGTTTGAAAAGGAAAAGAAATGCTTTAACATACATTGAAGAAGTCATTCAAATAATTTAACAGAAAGATAAATGTTGTTTAATAACTTAAAATATATATATATTGAAGTGGCAGTGGATTCCAGAATCCATCCCTTCAGCATATTGTCTTCTTCAAATTCAATCAATACTGTTTCACTTTCCTTTTTTACTCCTTCTCTTGTTGTTTTCAACCTTTGAGCTTTTATTACTTTTCCTCCTTTAATATTCTTCTTGATTTCCTCCATTCCTACTCATTGGCACTCCTGTGATGACTCCTTTACTTCCAACATAATATCTCCCCCCCAATTTCCCTGAGCTTTCCACCTTAATTTTTCCTATTTCTTTCATTTTAAGAGCTTTCTCAGCTTGTTTTTCATTTGCACATCTTATCAGTAGATTACCATCATTTAGCACCTTTGCATATTTCTCCCACTTATTCGCCAGGGCTGTTGTCAAAGTAAATGGGTTGATTTTCTTCATGTCACTTGCGATTTCTCATTAAATCTTACTATGATTGTGTACTTGTCAGGTCTTTCTCTTTGATTTCCCTCTATCTCATCATTTCATTCTCCAGTTTCTCTTCATTATCACTTCTAACTCTTTTACTCCCTTTACCTTGACTGATATGCATCAATCTCCCTACTTCCCCCTCATTCTCTTCATCCCTCTCATCATTACAATCCATATCAGCCCAACTAGCATTACTAACCTCTGATCCATTCACAGAACAGTCGTGCTCAACTGCCTCACAAAAGATATTTCCACCTCGACTTGTTTTTTCCGTAAACATCCAACTACTATTTGTTCGATCTCGGCCTGCTGACGCTGCTGCCACCTTTTCCATCTGAATGCACTGTTACCATTAGCTCATTGGTGTGTCTGTCACTGCAGCACGATCAATGATTGGACAAAACACTTTTCCATCTAAAACACTCTTTTTTTTCTTTCTTTCTTTTTTTAATTTTTCATTCTTTAACATATCTTTTAAGTCAAGTCACCTATATATAGCGCTTTTTACAATGCAGATTGTGTCAAAGCAGCTTTACAGTGATAACTGGTATATAATTTTGGCTGCACAGCAGCTCTTAAAGAAAATGGTGTCAGTATCCATCTTAACTAAATTCAGTATTGATTCATTCTGATGTAAGAATAAATTAACTAAATTAATAACTATTATCAGCACTGGAGTAAACAGTGATGTCATCATCCAGCTCAGTTCAGTTCGCATACAATGGTGTCAACGCAGGCAGATCAAGCACTGTTGAATAAATGTCATAATACTATTGAATATCAAATTCAAGTGTCCCCAACTAAGCAAGCCAAAGGCGACAGCGGCAAGGAACCCAAACTCCAACAGGTGACATCAGGTGGCAAACAAGTGGCAAATAGGTGTTAAAATGGAGAAAAAAACCTTGGGAGAAACCAGGCTCAGTCGGGGGGCCAGTTCTCCTCTGGCGAACAGTGCTTTGTTACAGTCAGGTTGCTATCATAAGTCCGATAGGATCACAACATTCAAAGTATTTATTCCAGTTGAGGATCGTATTCATCACGCCGGTATGGATTTTTTTGTTGAGGAGCTGTGGCACTGTCGTGTTGATGATGTCTTCACAGTGGATGATCTAGTCAACTCGATCTCTGCTGATACTTCAGGGATGCGTTCTGGTCGTGTCAAGGCGCAGGTCTTCGATCTCACCTGGATACGGCCCGGATCCGGCTGACTACGGAAAAAAACAGAACAGAAAACAGAAAGAAAACAGAAAGACTAATATTAGCGTAGATGCCATTCTTCTGATGAAACAAGTACATCTGGTGTTATAGGAAGTGTTCCCAGTTCCGGCTGACCTAATTTATGCAGCCTTACCCTTAAATGGGTTATGAAGTTTTTTGTTTTTACTAATTCGGGGTACAGACACAGTCTCTATGTGATAATATCTAGGTGGAAGAGTTTCTATGTGTTGGGAATTATCTGACTTCTGTAACTTATCACGTTACTTCTGTATTATGTAGACGTTTGCTGAATGTATATTCTGAGAGCATCAGTGAGAAAAATACAGCTTGACTACTAATACTATCCATTTCTGTCCACTAATTGATAACATAAATAATAAAGATGTAATTCTAATGTCAAGATAATAATGTTTGTTTTTATCTAGTTTTTGCTCCATTGGAATTTCAGGTTTAGCTCATTTGATTTTCTCCCTGATGTGGAGACAATTCTGAGGAGTCTCTAGACTGGAATCGATAGTGATTCCTCATTTGTTAGGACTTCTTCTTCCAATCCGTTTGGCTCAGCTTTTATATCAGCACCCATCAGCTGAAAGCACAGTGAAGGAAAGCATTAACTACTTCAGCTTGCACAAGCACAAAGAATGTTTTGCATTGCTTTCTCAAACCACAGAAGACTGAAATATTATTAAATAAATCACAACTGAAATCTAACATTATATCAGTGAAGTTTCTCATCATGTACATGAGCTGATTAACTGTGTTGTGTCTGATATGAACACTTACCCATACTGACTCTTTCATTGGAATCATTTCCTGTTTCCTTTAAAAAAAAAAAAAAAAAAAACTTACATCTTGTTATTTAAAACACAATAAAAGAAATGTATTTTAGTTTTTTCTCTTTAATGTTTAAAAAGAAATAAACTTGTATTATACCTGTGTTCCTGCATGAACAGAAGGAAGACAAAATAGTAATTTAATCATTAGTATATTCCTCACTGCATCACCATCTTTTTTCCACATTGTAGCAAATATATAGTGTAAATGAATGATTGTCAAAAAGTATTCCAGCTCCATGATGGTATCATTATTATTATTATTATTATTATTATTATTATTATTATTTAAATCTGGCTGAGTTTGCATAGAAAAAACTATTATAAAAACACACCCCGCTTCAAATGTTATCACTCGATTGATACTACAAAAACATTCTGAACAATTGAAAGCTTACCTGAACCAGATCGTTCTTCTTTCGAATATGTACAATTGTAAAAACACTTATTACTGCAATTATTATTATTATTAAAGTAACTATAACACTAAGAGCAATGGGTGCAGTAGTGTTGTTTTCACATTCACGGTCAGATGATCGTGTTCCTGGAGATGTTTCAGTAAGTCCCAGAGCTTCACATCTGTGAATAATATCCAGAATCAGATGAAAATGATGATCAACAGCACACACCAACAGTATAAATGAACACTTACTGTGTGTGGTAACATGAAAAGAGCCGTTTGAATATGTGTCAGCTTCACATCCGCACATACTGTATCTGTGGAGGGAGTTCCTGTGAAGACAATGACATACAGTTACAGAAAAGATATTGTGTTTGTTTCCTTAACTGCTGCTAATGCAGCACAGATAACAATAAACAGCATATTTATATCATTTTATCATTTACCTGCTTGTTTGATATATTGTCCAGGGCTGCATTCAGAGTGTTTCTCAGCGTTTCTACAGCTATCTTTAATTCGTTCAGTGCAGTAGAATTGATCCAGAGGCTCACAAACAGTATCTGATATTCGAGTACAGGCTTTATTCACTCTTAACCCTTGACCTAAGATAGAAATGAGTCAACAGAAAACATTTTAACAGTTAACCCTGAGCAACTACACTGAATCTCTTCAGATACTGAATCACCTGCATTAAAAGATCCAACAGATTCAAATGAATAAAATCTATAACTACTTCTTAATTTCCAGATTAAAATATTTAAAGGGGGAAACACTCACTTGCATCACACACAGTACAGGCAAAGCATTTTGTTAAGCCGCTGGGTTCATCAGTGTAAGTGAATTCAGGGCATGGAGCACAAGTTGTGCTGGTGTCTTCTGTGCAGTGGCTATAAACACGATTCCCTAAAAAGCAGCACATAAAAGTTACTTAATTTTTAACAGAAACCACTTTGGCAATGTGATGAAAAATGTATACTGACTTTCTAATTTAGTTTTTTCCCCTCTAACCAAACAAATGCTTTTATGCAGATAATATATATTCATTAATGCAGAATAAAGTAGATTATCATCACTGAAGTAATATATTTAACAATCCTGAAAAATAAAATTAAAAAACATCAAAAGTTAGGAACTTTGAAATTATACAAATTGTGTTAAATATGTAAACTATATGGTATAACTTTTCAGTCTTACCAGCAGCACACATTGGGCAGCATTGCCCATCTATCTCATATTCAGCATCAGCACATCGACACCAGCAAAAATCAGTTTGTGTAACAATAACAGTAAAGAGAACAATAATCTTTAAAGTGATCATGTCACATAAATGTCAGTGGAGTCTCATCAGCTAATATGAGCACTGAGAAACATTTCTTTAGCTTTCTGTGCCATTAGATCTGATGGATGCCTTTACAGCAGATAAAAGTATAGGGGGATTTTGTTGAAAACTGAGAGACACGAAGACAGTAGATCAAAAATCAGATCTTGTGCAGGTTGTATTTCCACAAGCATCATGCAGATATTTCCATTCTTTGACAAACAAACTGAAAAAAAGAAAGAGAGAAGAAAAGAATCAGCTCACTGTGAACTTTCTTGCCTATACTGTACATTTGGGTTATTCTTCAAATAAAACTGCACTTTTGTCTTGAGAATATTTAGGAAATAAATCTCTGAAAACATGTTTCACATTCTCATGAGTTTACTTAATTGACTGCTGTGGACCTGCATCAATGTTGTGAATTAGCTCAGTGATTATTAATTATTATTGACACTCAGTATTGATTATTAATTAATTCTAAGAGAAGGGTATCTTTCATGGTCACAGAAAAATAATTCTTTCTTAGCATTTACAGCGCTTAGAGCTTGAAAACCAAATATGTATTTTGCACAAGTTTTATTAACTAAATCACAAACACATAACTAAACTAACAAACACATACTGTACATACACACAAGTCACATGCACATGGGTAAAATGAGAAATGAAAGAGTGGAAACTGAAGTGAGAACAGGAAATGGAGCTATGAAGAAAAGTCAAAAACACACTGTTCAAACGTACGATACTTGCACAATGCCTCAGCTGTTGAGGAGTGTCAGGATCTGCAGGAGAAATTCTTGATGGTTCGGTCTGAAGTAATCAATATCTTCTGCGTTGGATGCAGAAATATGAAACAACTTAAGCTGTTAATTTGACTCTTGTAGTGGGAAAGAGTCTTTCTCTCTGGGTTAAGCACATGGTGGGGGCAGGTCGAGGCCTGAGAGGCCAACAGCAGGAGTTGTCTTGGGACAGTCGAAGATGCAAGAGAGAGAGGGAGGAGACTGTGTGCTGGCTTTTAACCTATGGTGCTGGCCTCTCCTCCTCTGGGCCAATCATACCCAAGTCTTCGAAAGAAAAATTTACGATCCTTTAAGCTCTAGCAGGATATTAGCATAAGACATTGGATTGAATGTTTGAGAGAAGAACCTTCTAGATTCTTTACTAATGTGTCACAGAGTTAGCAACATGTAACATAAATTATTAAATGGGGAAACAAAAGTTGGAGTCCATCGATACCAAACATGATACCCATGTGACTTTAGTGAACCATACAGTAGTATGCAAAACTGAAACATTAATACAAAGGAGTTCGAAATAGAGAAGTAATACATAAGCCAAACCCTATAAAAGGAAACTCATGAGAGGGGAAAATTGGATACATGTTTATACATTTCTCACATGGTTATATATAGAATAGATTAAAAGTGTTTATTTGTACTTCTCAACAGGAATTAAGTCAGAGTCACATGTCTCTGCAAATTCTTTCTGATCAGAAATCTTCTGTAACAGGACACCTGCTTCTGCCTTGTGTTAGTTTTGTTAGTTGCAGTTTTGGGGGATGTGTTCACAGAACTTTGTTAGGAGAGTTTTCTGGATTATTCATAAAATATAATGAATAATTGTGTGTCTGATTGGTCCAGACACTACATCAAATTCTGTCATTTTAAATATTTTCCTTAAAACATCAAAAATATTTCCACCACAGCGTCATTTCCACTAAATAAATCAGATAAACTGTTCAATAGCATTTTGTGATGGAAATGTTTGCAAAATTTACATTTGTAAACATTTTTGGGAATAAAACAGATGCCTCTTTGTTTTAGGTACAGTAAATGCAGTAGTCATTTACAAACCCGATTCCAAAAAAGTTGGGAAACTGTACAAATTGTGAATAAAAAAGGAATGCAATAATTTACAAATCTCATAAACTTATATTTTATTCACAATAGAATATAGATAACATATCAAATGTTGAAAGTGAGACATTTTGAAATGTCATGCCAAATATTGGCTCATTTTGGATTTCATGAGAGCTACACATTCCAAAAAAGTTGGGACAGGTAGAAATAAGAGGCTGGAAAAGTTAAATGTACATATAAGGAACAGCTGGAGGACCATTTGCAACTTATTAGGTCAATTGGCAACATGATTGGGTATAAAAAGATCCTCTCAGAGTGGCAGTGTCTCTCAGAAGTCAAGATGGGCAGAGGATCACCAATTCCCCCAATGCTGCGGCGAAAAATAGTGGAGCAATATCAGAAAGAGTTTCTCAGAGAAAAATTGCAAAGAGTTTGAAGTTATCATCATGTACAGTGCATAATATCATCCAAAATTCAGAGAATCTGGAACAATCTCTGTGCGTAAGGGTCAAGGCCGGAAAACCATACTGGATGCCCGTGATCTTCGGGCCCTTAGACGGCACTGCATCACATACAGGAAGCTACTGTAATGGAAATCACAACATGGGCTCAGGAATACTCCAGAAACATTGTCAGTGATACAATCCACCGTGCCATTCGCCGTTGCCGGCTAAAACTCTATAGGTCAAAAAGAAGCCATATCTAAACATGATCCAGAAGCGCAGGCGTTTTCTCTGGGCCAGGCTCATTAAAATGGACTGTGGCAAAGTGGAAAACTGTTCTGTGGTCAGACGAATCAAATTTGAAGTTCTTTTTGGAAAACTGGGACGCCATGTCATCCGGACTAAAGAGGACAAGGACAACCCAAGTTGTTATCAGCGCTCAGTTCAGAAGCCTGCATCTCTGATGGTATGGGGTTGCATGAGTGCGTGTGACATGGGCAGCTTACACATCTGGAAAGGCACCATCAATGCTGAAAGGTATATCCAGTTCTAGAACAACATATGCTCCCATCCAGACGTCGTCTCTTTCAGGGAAGACCTTGCATTTTCCAACATGACAATGCCAGACCACATACTGCATCAATTACAACATCATGGCTGCGTAGAGAAGGATCCGGTACTGAAATGGCCAGCCTGCAGTCCAGATCTTTCACCATAGAAAACATTTGGCACATCATAAAGGGAAGATGACAAGAAGACCTAAGACAGTTGAGCAACTAGAAGCCTGTATTAGACAAGAATGGGACAACATTCCTATTCCTAAACTTGACACTTATCTCCTCAGTCCCCAGACGTTTGCAGACTGTTATAAAAGAAAGGGGATGCCACACAGGGGTAAACATGGCCTTGTCCCAACCTTTTTGAGATGTGTTGATGCCATGAAATTTAAAATCAACTTATTTTTCCCTTAAAATGATACATTTTCTCAGTTTAAACATTTGATATGTCATCTATGTTGTATTCTGAATAAAATCTTGAAATTTGAAACTTCCAAATCATTGCATTCTGTTTTTATTCACAATTTGTCCCAACTTTTTTGGAATCGGGTTTGTACACAAATACTAATTTGGAATAAATAAACATATCAATTCATATTTTATTATCATGGATTTTCATATTGAAAGTGTAAAATAAGTAAATCAACAAATCAATATTTATTTGTTTTTTTATACACGAAACTGCACAGACACGTGGAGGAGCAAAAGAGGAAATAAGGCAAGAACACTTTCACTTTAGAACTTTAGTCAAAATGTGAATCAAACTCAGAAATAACATATATAGATCAAAGCGACTCTTAAACGATATTTATTTAGTCAGTTGTCGACTGCCTTTTGTTGTGTGCCGTGATTGTTTAGTAGTTTAACGTTTTTCCGTTTAATAAAATACTAAAAACTACTTACCAGCTGATAGAATATAGAGTAATTTCACGTCTGTTTCTTTCACAGAACACTGGTCAGTGATCAGAGCGAAATATCGAGAGCTGACAGCAGAAAGTTGCAGCACTGACAGTCGACAGTAGCCTTGTGTGTGTGTGTGTGTGTGTGTGTGTGTGTAGAGACAAACTCGTGTTCGGAGATTCTGAGATTTTTGGTTTCGGTTGAATATTGAGTTTCCCGGATATGCGCGTGGAGCTGAGAATTTAGTTCACGCTCTTTGTTTCTCAGCAGGTTTAATGGATTATTTAAAACAAAGGTAAATATAGTTTCACCGCGAACTTAAACTACAATTGTTTATCTTTTCTTAACAATTTATAATGTTTTATTAGTTTTGTGCAGTCGTCTCTGACTGTATGATTGCAGTATTCGTGTAATGTTTGGATAAAGCACAGCAAACTTCAACTCGCATCAATTTCATTTCTTTGTGCTTTTCCTTTGTACCTTGCGATGCTTTAAACTGTGTATTTTATTAGTTATTTGGTGAATACATCACTGCCCGTAACAGCTGAAATAAACCTGTAATTGTATTTGTGTAGGCTACTTAATATTTTTTGTAACCTGTGGTTAATGCTGTGGTGATCCATTAATTTACGAGCCAGACTATTCAACATCCTCCATGTTTCCAATAAAAAAAATTAAAATTTTTTAACAAAATATAAATTATAATTTAAAATGATACAATAAGGTTCAATGTTTTTTACCTTATTGTAAAACATAAGGTAACCCCCCCCCCCCCCCCCCTTTTTTTTTTTTTTTTGCTGTCCGCAAAACCCGATTAAATCAATCAGTGAGTTGGTGGGAACGATCTAATGCTGTACAAATCGAGTGATCGACTGTCTCTTTCATGTTCCCCATTTAGAAAATCTGATGCATGTAACTGCACTCTGATGTGCTTGATGCTTCGTGAAGTTTTGTTTTGTTTTGTTTTTTACGTTGTCTCTGAGCAGCTTTGTCCCGAATGTGGGTATTGTTTTCAGAGAAACGAAGCGTCGCATTTTTTCCAGTCAAGTGAATACTTTGCATGTCCATGTTTGAATCCAGACCACTATGGAAGTTCAAGTCCTTTACTAAACATTTTAAAATATATAAAACCTGTAGCCTATACTACATCATCATATGTTCTGTCATATAAACAGTATTTACAATAAATAACAACACAATTTACTTGCCTCAAACAACTCAGTATGCATTAGTATTATTATTATAATTATTGTTTTTTTTTTTTATCTATTTCATCTATTGCCAGATTTAATATGTGAATTTATTATTGAAATAAACACATTTAGCGTTGTCAGGCTGTTTGTGCTTAATGGATAAACAACGGAATTGCGCATTCAAGTTTATGGGTGCTGTAATTTTACCTGCCACAAGATGGCACTGTTTTCGACACTCTGATGCTTTGAAAGCATAAACCTTTCCCGAAACCTTAGAGAAAAGCTTCAAAGATTTAATAGGCTTTATTTCTTCATCTCTACTCAATAGTTTTAGGCCATTTTGCAAATGTTTCAGTCGAATTTAGCTGTTTTAGAGAGCGTTTGCTCATTTTGAGCCTGTTTTTAAACATTATTAACTATTAACGTCATTTTTTATATGTGGAAAAAAACTCAAATAAACTAGCCAATCAGATTTCTTTTCACCCATATCCCCCACGCCCACCTATAGACGCACATACACACGTTTGACTTTACAACACACAAACGCACACCTTTATGTATTCTCATTCTCTCTTTCTCTCTTGATATATGTCGAGTGTACGCAGATAGATTTTAATAATCAATTTAAAAATTATGTAAAAAATAAAAACTGCATTAATTAGCGCCCTCTCAAGGTACGCACAGTGCGTACAGCTGCAGGCGCCACTGTGCACAGTGAACCCAAAAATCTCGGAACACCTGAATGATTACAGCTACACTGATTTCCAGTAGAAGAGCAGATATAGAATATTCTTAAATATATTAATTAATTTACAATTTAATTTTTTTATTGCAATGCCCTTCTGTTCCCTCCCCTTATGAAGTTCTAAAACTGTGTCATCCCTCTGGCAATGACTGAAATAATGTCTACATCCATACCAGTGCTGATGTTGATAACATTAACAATTTGAGAACAAAATATAACAATAATAATAATTTGCACAATTTGACATGATCCAAGCTAAGCGAGTGTTTGTACGATTTATTGTAATTCTTTTTTCCCCTCAGTTGGTCAGAACAAAAGTGGCAGACATGTTACTTGTTCAGATGACATTTTCCTGTGAAAATTCTTATTTTGGTCATACTTCAAGACGTAGAATCTGTGAGTCAGAAGTACTGATGTGGTGACTGACAGCAAACAACAGTCCTCGCCAAGCCGTGCCGACGCACAACATGTAAAGATGATAATTCCACAAATTACTGCAAATGCAGGTTTCAAACAGAGATGGCGACAAATAGGCAAAACTTACTGACTGCAGCTTTAAATGGTATTTTCACAGTATTACTGATTTTGACTTTTAATTAATTAATTAATTTGTTTATTTAACAGGGACAATGCAGAATAACATGCTGCAATTTCAAGCAGCCGATGCTCCACATAAAGGCTTCTAGCCAAAGGCTGATTTGCAGCCACAGAGTTAGTGACATGTCATGACATTTTCCTTCTCTTATAAAATAGCCTTTTTATCATAATAAAATCTACATATAGTTCCCAACAAAAGTAATGTTTAGTGTAATGCTTTTCTTACTTACAGTATCTCACAGAAGTAAGTACACCCCTCACATTTTTGTAAATATTTTATTATATCTTTTCATGTGACAACACTGAAGAAATGACACTTTGCTACAATGTACTGAGTGTACAGCTTGTATAACAGTGTAAATTTGCTGTGCTCTCAAAATAACTCAACACACAGCCATTATTGTCTAAACCGCTGGCCACAAAAGTGAGTACACCCCTAAGATTGCCAAGACCCTGAAACTGAGCTGCAGCACAGTGACCAAGACCATACAGTGGTTTAACAGGACAGGTTCCACTCAGAGAAAGAAGTTGAGTGCACGTGCTCAGCGTCATATCCAGAGGTTTGTGTTTGGGAAATAAACGTATGAGTGCTGCCAGCATTGCTGCAGAGATTGAAGGGGTGGGGGTCAGCCTGTCAGTGCTCAGACCATACGTCGCACACTGCATCAAATTGGTCTGCATGGCTGTCGTCCCAGAAGGAAGCCTCTTCTAAAGATGATGCACAAGAAAGCCCGCAAACAGTTTGCTGAAGACAAGCAGACTAAGGACATGGATTACTGGAACCACGTCCTGTGGTCTGATGAGACCAAGATAAACTTATTTGGTTCAGATGGTGTCAAGCGTGTGTGGAGGTAACCAGGTGAGGAGTACAAAGACAAGTGTGTCTTGCCTACAGTCAAGCATGGTGGTGGGAGTGTCATGGTCTGGGGCTGCATGAGTGCTGCCAGCACTGGGGAGCTACAGTTCATTTAGGGAACCATGAATGAGCAGAGCATGATCCCCTCCCTTCAGAGACTGGGCCTCAGGGCAGTATTCCAACATGATAACGACCACTGCCTTGCTAAAAGAAGCTTAGGGTAAAGGTGATGGACTGGCCAAGCATGTCTCCTGACCTAAACCCTATAGAGCATCTGTGGGGCATCCTCAAACTGAAGGTGGAGGAGCGCAAGGTCTCTAACATCCACCAGCTCCGTGATGTCCTCATGGAGGAGTGGAAGAGGACTCCAGTGGAAACCTGTGAAGCTCTGGTGAACTCCATGCCCAAGAGGGTTAAGCAGTGCTGGAAATAATGGTGGCCACACAAATATTGACACTTTGGGCCCAATTTGGACATTTTCACTTAGAGGTGTACTCACTTTTGTGGCCAGCGGTTTAGACATTAATGTCTGTGTGTTGAGTTATTTTGAGGGGACAGCAAATGTACACTGTTATACAAGCTGTACACTCACTACTTTACATTGTAGCAAAGTATCATTTCTTCAGTGTTGTCAAATGAAAAGCTATAATAAAATATTTACAAAAATGTGAGGGGTGTGCTCACTTCTGTGAGATACTGTTTGAACAGAAAAGTGACTTTATTTAAAAGTATTGTTAAATATTGTAGATGTCAATCCAATCAAAAATCCATGTGAAACAGCTTATTTTAACAAAAAAATTACTTGTATGGGTACGCATCTATGACTGTGTTACGGACTGATACTCAGGAGACACAGAGGTACAAGTAGATAAACGTTTATTGACAAACAACAGGTTGCAGGTAAGTGAACTTTTGATATGAACTTGGAGGAATGGTAACTGGTTACGGACAGTCCTTTGTCTTACAGATGATGGAATCGTGATGTCGACGGAGTGCACATAGGATGGAGGTAATTTGACACACACAGACGTTGAAGCATGGAGATCAATGAATCATGCAGGAGTATTACAATAAAGTAATCTTTGCATCCATTAACATTAAATCTTCTCTCTGTAATGAAGGGTCAGTGAAGAGTGGATCCATTTGCAGTCTTTATTAAAATACAGCAAATACAACAGGGCAAAGACAGTACCGTGGTCGGGAACAGGCAAGAGGTCGGGGCTGGCAGCAAGAATCAAAGTCAGGTCACAGGCAGTAGTCGAGACAGGCGGCAAACAAACACAGATCAGAGTTCAGGCAGAAATCAGGGGCAGGCGGCAACGGTTCAAACAGTGATAATCAGTCCAGGTAATAACAGAGTAGCAGTCCACAGAAATAACGCTCAGAAATGATCACCTTAGCAAATCAAGACTTCGCAATGTATGGGAGTGTGTGAGCGTCTTAAATAGTGTGTGTGATGTGGTGCAGGTGCATGTGCAATCAGTCCCAGGAATGAGGGCCTATGGGAAATGGAGTCCGAATTGTAAACAGTCAATATTCAGGTGACGGCTCCCTCCGGTGGTCCGGAGGATGAGTCGAGGGAGCCACATTCATGACAGAGCCCCCACCCTGCGAGCGGCTCCAGACGAGAGGAGGCGGACGCCGGGGTCTACCCACAGGTCGAGGGGCCGGCCTCTCCGGATGCGTTCGTTGGAATTCCTCCAACAAGGCGGGGTCCAGAATATCATCTGCATCGACCCAGGATCGCTCCTCCAGTCCGTACCCCTCCCAATCGACCAGATATTGTAGCTTCCGACCCCGGCGCCTGGAATCGAGAAGTTCCCAAACCTGATAGGCCTCCTCGCCCTCAATCGGGTGGTGGGGGATGACGACCCTCGGTTCCCTCCGGCTCTCCTCTCCCGGACCCCCAGAGGGTTTAAGCAGCGACACATGAAAAGTAGGAGAAACACGGTAGTTAGCAGGTAAGTTCAAACGGAAAGATACTGGAGTGATTTGTTTAATGATTTGAAAAGGCCCTACAAACCTAGGACTGAGTTTCTTGCATGGAAGCCTTAACCCTCTGGAGTCTGAGGCTGATTTGGGGCTTGGAGAAGTTTTTGACATGCCCTGACATTGTGCTTTTTTCAGTTGTTCATAACATATAAATGACAAAAGTGTCATTACACTGTATTCAGCACAAACTAGGCTACAATAATATGTGAGGAACATGTATGTACATGTTTTTTTTTTGTATTTTTGAAGGAAATATTTTAGTGTTATAAAAACAAAAACTTAAGTCACTGAAATAAGGCCAAAAAAGTATATTAAATCTGTGTTCACAAGACTTGGAGGTTGTAGACTATAGTTTTGCTTCAGAATTATGTAAAAATTATGCTGCCTACTCCTTCATATAAAACAATATTGATTTATTTTGTAAAGACCTTTTGTCAAGAAACACAGTATGCGTGGAGGCGGTGAATCATCATGAATAATGGCCATTTACACCTGAGAAGACAAAAAGAATCACATAATAATGACCGAAATGACTTGCAGATTAATGAGGCCTTTCATTCAGGTAGGCTGTGAAAAAAACCCTCTGTAATATGTCTCACTCATCATAAACAGCATACTGTGCAATATTATTACAATTTAAATAATTTGTATTCTATTATATTCTTTAAAATATAATTTATTTCTGTGATGCAAAGGTCTGAACAATTTATGTTACCTCTGTGGCATTTCATATAGGCCTTTAGCTTAAAGCATGCACATTTGGAAAATATTGATGGATTCTTATATATTTATGTCATTTTTCTGAGAAGTAATATTTTATTGTCATCACTAGATTGCTGGATATTTTTTTTTTAATTCATACTGCAGCCGGAGGCGCCTCTCTGTGCACATTTAAGTCCACAAATTATTCTAAAGAAGAAGAGGACGTTTCAGGATGGTTTTTAATTCATACTTGCAGCCGGGGCGCTCTCTGTACACCTTTAGGCCACAAATCTATAAAGAAGAAAAGGACTAAGAACTAACTGTATGTCTTCACAGATCGCTATCAGATTGGAGTTCGTTCAGAGTGAGAGGAGAGATCACGCATCATGTTAGTTTTCTTTTTTTACAAAAAGCACAACATTGGTGTTTTACTCTGAGTGTACACAAATAAAAGAAGACATCTATAGTTTCAATTGATATTACTTATGTCCTCTATGACAAGAAATGACAGAGTATTTTAAGTCTGTTTTGCTGCAATGTGAAAAAAATCCTGCAAAACGCGCCGGCGCGTTTTCAGACCTCCTGGAGTTAACCGCAGGTCCCTGGTGGACAGCCAGACCCACTGGCCGACTGTGATTGGGGTGCGCTCGCCGGTGTCGATCAGCCGCTCTCTCTGCCTCCTGACAGCCCAGCAGGTGTGATGAGCTAGGTCCCACGTCTCTTCACTCCTCCGTAGCCAGTCGTTGATCGCAGGTAGCTCAGAAAGTTCACCAGACCGGGGATAGTGGTGGCTGATAGCCCAGGACGCATTGAAATGGTGGGACCCCGTGGAGGGCTTTCGGAGAGAATTCTGTGCATATTCTGCCACTCAGGAAGCGACTTGATGGTGCTGGCAGTAGGTGCGTAAGAACCAGGTGAGTTCCCGTTTTAGGCGTTCTGTTTGCCCGTTAGACTCTGGATGGTACCCAAGGTTGAGGCTGACGTTGATGTTGCAGTTTTTGAAGAGGCGGCCCATACCCGGGAAGTGAATTGAGGTCCTCGATCGGAGACTATGTCCTCCGGGAGCCCATAGAGCCAAAACATGAAGTTGCATAACACTTCGGCCGTTTCCAGGGCCGTTTGAGTTTTGGCGCGGATGAGGTGACATGCTTGGAAAAGCGATCGACCACTGTGAGGATGGTAGTATTGCCTTGTGGATGTAGATCTGTGACAAAGTCTATGGCAATTGTGACCAAGGCCGGGTGTGGAATGGTAGAGGTTGAAGTAGCCCAGCCTGTCTTGGTGAGAAGTTTTGGCAGGCAGTGCAATTATGTAAAACTGAATTACGTCTTGTAGCCTTGTCTCCCACCAAAGCGTTTTGCAGCAGATTATGAGTGGCGTTGATACCTGGGTGACCGGAGTTGGGAAGATCGTGACGTGATGCAGGACTCTATCCATAGGGTGCCTGAACTAGGTGGATTTGGTGGACATGCAGCTGAGGAGGGAATTGTTCGTTAGCTTGAGTGATTTCGGTCATTATATCCCACTGTACTGGTGCTAAGAGCATTGACTCAGGGATCACTGGTTCCTTCCTCTGTGTTTGCTGTTCAATGCGTTCAGTTTGCCAGGATAAGGCGTTGGCTTTGGTGTTTTTTTGACCCTGGGTCTACTGGTGACTTTGAAGTTAAATCGGTTGAAGAACATGGCCCACCTGGCTTGTCGTGGGTTTTAATCGCTTGGCTGCGCGGAGATACTCCAGATTTTTGTGGTCGGTAAGAACTGTTGAACTGATGTTGTGCCCCCTCCAACCAATGCCGCCACTCCCTAACCTGCCTTCATGGCTAGTAATTCCACGGTCCCCCCCATCATATTTCGTTCCGCGGCTGACAGTTTTCTGGAGTTAGAAAGCCCTGTCTGGGTATATTTTTTCAGGGTTAACTTGTCGTTGTGACAGAATCGCGCCGATGCCTGTGTTGGATGCTTCTACTTCCCACAATGAACAGACGTTCTGGGTCTGGGGGCGAGAATTGTGCTGTTGTGAATCGTCCTTTACTCACTGAATGCTTGATCGGCTGCCGGGACCCATGACACGGATGAGGCTACGTTTGGTCCTAGATGTAAGGGTCTGCCACAACACTACTGCTGAGTTCCTTATGAAACCGCCTTAGAAGTTGCGAAGCCAGAAACGCTGCAATCCTTCAGAGTGCTGGTTTTGTGGCCGTCGAGCACAGCTTTTATACGTTGCTATCATCCATGCCACCCCGTCCGGCTGATGACGTACCCCAAAAAGGTACTTAGATTTGCATGAATTCACATTCTCGGCTTTGGCATATAACTGATGTTGGATGAGTCTCTGGAGAACCGCTCGAACATGATGGATGTTGTTCTGAGAAGGAGTTTGAGTAAATGAGGATGTCATCGTGTACACTATGACCCATGCGATTCAGCATATCACGGAAGCGTTTTGATGTAAGCCTTGGACACTGCCTGGACTGTTGGACAGGCTGAACGGCATCACAAGGGTCTCATAGTGGGCCGGTAGGTTGTGGATAAGGCGGTTTTCCATTCGTCCCCCTCGAGGATGTGGATGAGGTTGTATGCACAGCGAAGGTCGAGCTTGGAAATATTCAGCTTGCCGCAACGTGCCAAGGGCGGCGAGTACTAGAGCAGTGGATAACGGAACTTGACCGTAATATCGTTCAAAGTGCGTAGTCAATGCAGGGTCTTAATCCTCCATCCTTCTTTTTCACAAAGAAGAAGCCTGCGGGGCGGGTGAGGTTGATGGCTGGATGAACCCCTTGGGGAGTTCCTCTTCGATGTAGTCTTCATGGAAGCTGTTTCGGGTTGTGACAAGGGAAATTGGATTCTGCCCTTAGGGGGCGTGGTTCCAGGTAGCAAGTCATGGCACGTCCCTGGCCTATGTGTAGTAGTTCGTTGGATTTCTTTTTTACTGAAGCTATTTGCTAGGGGGATCGCATATTGTTGTGATATTGATTTTTTCAGGCTCACTTCAGAAATTTCCACACCTCGAGGGTATTGTGATTACAGGTCGGAACAATGTTTGTACATTGGCTGTCCCACTGAAGATTTCCCCTCCTTCCATGACAACGTGTGTTTGTGAGTACGGAGCCAGGCAACCCAAGTATGTGGGGTGTGGGTGGTGATGAGTAGAAATGAATTAGTTTCTTGATGGAGGTTCCTACTTGCAGTTGAGCTCATTGTTCTGTTAGCAACCCTGCCTCCTCCGATGGGTTTACCGTCTAGCGCTTCCCGTTATGGAAATATATTCATTAGAGCGATGTGTAGCTTTAGCAAAGGATCCGACATGAATTTCCAGCCGCCCCCGAATCCAGTCGAGCTGATGGTTAATGGGTGTGGTCGTTCATGTAATATTGAACGGACATCTAAGACAATTGGCGTATATTTGTGTTGATGTAAGCCCTCATCCGCTTGTGGGATTAGATGACTGGGACGGATCGGGCCATTGATTCTTGAAATGTCCACCCTGGCCCGTACAAGCCACAGATAGCATTTGACTTCGTCCGCTCTCCCTTCAGGTTAAGTGGGGGTTAACCCAGCTGCATGGGTTTCTGATGTGGACTGGCAAGGAATGGAACTTCTTTTGGAGCGCGAAACAAGCAATTGCCGATGTGGATGGCCACTCGATAAGGAACTCAGAGAATGCCTCGGCGCGGCAAGCAATCTCAGCTTGTAGCGCGTCCACATAATGTGATTTTTATACTGCTGTAAATTATTCTAATTAATAATATAACGGTACAGCTGTTTGTAATAATTTTTCCTCTGTGTTTATTGGCCCATTTTGTTTGTGTTCCCGTTTTACTCACTCGAACTTCTTCTGAAGAGCCAGGGAATCCCCGTGACGGTCATTGGGTCTTACACTGATTGTCAACTTCCGATGACACTAGCCCGTTTTGCCAGTTTTTCGAGAAGAGGACGCTCTCATTCTTGCTTGGATAAGCGATCGCTCGCCTACAATTCTTGTTTTTCAACGTCTGTGACAGGATATGCTTCATTGTGGAAATAACTTCTAGTTGATTATTTCACCCTTGGAATGCTGAACAGGACACCGCTGGTCTTCATCAGCTCCCCGGGAACTAAAAGAAGCCTTTCCGGTGAGGCCGATCAACACACCCACACACCACCCCATACACTCGTACTTTACATGGACTGAAACGGCTATTCAACACACATAATACATCTTTGTTTTATGTTTTATGTATTTAGTATATATATATGATATATAATATATTTGTGTTGGGGTTCTTGTATATTGTTGTTTCTTGTATAATACACTTTGTTTGACATTTTTCTGTTTATTTGTGGCGTAGTTTTATGCAAACACGTTTACAAAGAAGGGATTACGAAACCGTTTGAACGTTGTGTTAAACTCCTCATATAGGCCTGAGTTTTACAAGCTTGTAATTTCCGCCGGAAAGTCCCCGCCGAAAGAGCAGTTTAAAGTATCTTCCACCCAATTGGTGTCTGCGCTGCCTAGCGTTCAACTAAAGTGCTCTCTTACTCTGCTGGCTGTGCTCTTTCCTGGACCAGGAAAGCAGTTGTTCAACCTGGATTTTTGTCCCCCAGCGGAATGTTCGAACACCTCTCTGAAATCGCTGTAGAGAATTTCTGTTAATGTGGGTAATACTGAACCATCCCCCCCCCCCTCTCCTCCAGACGGCAGTGGGCGCCCGTCTAATGCTTTGGCCCGTGAGCAGTGAGCAACCATGAAATTCAGCCGGAATCTGTGTACAGAGAAGGTTGCCTGATTCATACAGAGATTCACTGCATGAGAACCCCTTAAACTTTCGAGGTGTGCCATCAACGTTTCAAGGGAGGGCCAATCGATGGTTAACAGCAGGTGGATTGGGAACTGTCGGCGGTGCCAGCTGGGCTGCGAGCGCCTCAGTGGGATTAGGCATGCCTTGCAGCGTTTTCAACCACTCTTCCGTCACGGGTGAGTCGGACAGGTTTGATTTGCATGGCTAGTTGGCTTGCTTGAGCAACAATTGTCAGTGGATATCTGAAGCTGCTGGATCGCTGTGGTGGCGGAAGTCTTCTTTAATAAGGTCCAGTGGAATTGTATCCATTTGCATCTTTATTAAAATACGCAAATACACAGGGGCAAAGACAGTACATGGTCGGGGACAGGCAAGAGTCGTGGCTGGCAGCAAGAATCAAATGTCAGGTCACATGCATTATTCCGAGACAGGCGGCAGCCAAACACAGATCAGAGTCACAGGGAAATCAGGCAGGCGGCAACGGTTTCAAACAGTGATAATCAGTCCAGTATACCAAGTCGCATTCCACAGAAATAACGCTCATAAATGATTCACCTTAGCATCAAGACTTCTCAATGTATGGAGTGTTTGACGTATTTATAGTGGTGTGTGATTTTTTTTTGTGCAGGTGCATGTGCAATCAGTCCCAGGAATGAGGGCCTATGGGCATGAGTCCGAATTGAAACAGTCCAAATTCAGGTAACGGCTCCCTCCGGTGTCCGTATTATGAGTCCGAGGGAGCCACATTCAACACTCACACTCGGTCGTTATAAACTATTATTATAAAGCACGAACATTAGGACTATGTAACGCTGTGCTTAGTCTCCTATGTAGGCACAATGAGCTCGAAGAGAAGAGGAATAAAGTTCCAATCATGTTTTACATCATCCAAACTGTACAAGACACACACCCATAGCTGAAACAAGACACGGACACTGATAACTAAAACAGAGTGCATAACGCTGGTCGGATGGAGAACACAGCTGAATTGAATAACAACTAATCACGTAACAAAGGAGACAATGAGCTGCGGGAACAGACACAGACCACAGACCAATGAAAACAAACTGAAAGTCCATGAAACTGAAACTAAACTAAAGATAAAGTGACAATAATACTATCACCATTTAATAAGTCAATGGAACTATTTTACAACGTTACACTTTATTAATATTTTAATAAACGGTGTATAGTTTAGCCCATATCCTTCAAGTTAAGTATAAACTATTGGTTGTATCCATTCAGTGACAAGCATCATCAAGCTAATGTTTTTAATTTTTCTATCTTTGTAGCATGGGGAGGCGACAGATGGCAGGGCGGCACTGGCCCTCCCAATTGATGGTCTGGCCCATACAATCAAAGCTGCCATAATATTTTGTTTTATTTCCATACACTACTTTTGGTGGTGGAAAAAATCATATCTCTTGTGAAGCCTAGTAGATATTTGAAAAATATTATAAAAATCCTATAAAAATACATATACCATATAATAGATAAATCTCAAGTCTCATTTGAAATTTATAAAGCACACTTAAAACACTACAGTTTTGACCAGTTTGATACAGTTTTGTTCTGTACAATCTATAATATACTTTTAAACAACATGTATACACAAAGCAAACATCAGACAACAACAACATCACAAGTCATAAGCCTTAGTAAAAAAAAGGGACTAATAACTTTAAAATAACATATCTATTATTAAAATACCTATATACATAGACACCATCCGAGTCTATGGTGCATTTGTTTTTGTTTTTACAGAGTGATTATTTCTTCTACGGTAATAATTCGCTCTGTGTGAAAACATCTCGAAAAATGGCTTAAGGTTCAGTATTGTGTCCTTACTGCACACCATATGACGGTAACTCTCCAAAACA
The DNA here is from genome assembly GCA_028476615.1 of Culter alburnus. Classification (NCBI taxonomy): domain Eukaryota; kingdom Metazoa; phylum Chordata; class Actinopteri; order Cypriniformes; family Xenocyprididae; genus Culter; species Culter alburnus. The sequence goes on along the minus strand of JAOTNS010001055.1, from coordinate 65,933 downwards.
CTAAATAGATTTGAAGAGCTCTGCTTTCAACACACTTTCCATTCAAAAAAGCTACTTTTCCCCAGTAATGATCTGTTCGCGGGCAGTCTCTTTTTTTAATGTCACATCTGTTTTACGACGACGAGCTGAGGTAAACAACTAACTATCGGCTCCATCTATAGCGCTGGTTATTCTGTTGAATCAGTCGACACACATTCAAATATTAGAGTATAATTTAGAACAATATACGTGAATAAAGTTCATATTTCAGATATTTAAGTATGTCTATCTTTTTTACAGTACTAACCCTTTCGAATTAAGATTGTATCAATTATACCCTGTTTCCAAATGATTATGCAGTGCCATATAGATAAGATTTCAGTCCAATAAACATTCCGATTTTAGTTTTTCTACGAAATGTTTGTTTGTTTTATCTATCCATGTCTTTTTAGATACTGGTATCAATCTCACAGACAAAATAATTTGCCAGATCTATGGAAACCCTACTTAGAGGTTGTTCCACTTAAAGTGCCCAAGGTGCCCTGATTCAAAAATTGAATTTACCTCGGCATAGTTAAATACACGAGTTCAGTACTTGGAAAGACATATGATCTCAACTCCATTGTTTCCTCCTTCTTTTATAAATCTCATTTGTTAAAAAGACTTCCGGAAACACTCGATTTCACATAACACCGACTGTTACGTAACAGTCGGGGGCTCCACCCCAATATTTGCATAATGCCAGTGTTCAAATGCATTACACAAGGACGCCCTAACGTCTGGATCTGCACAGATGAATCATCAGACTAGGTAAGCAAGAACAACGAAAAATGACAGATGGAGCAATAAACTGACATGATCCATGATATCATGATATTTTTAGTTATATTTGTAAATTGACTTTCTAAATGTTTCGTTAGCATGTTGCTAATGTAGGCTACTGTTGGTTAAAGTTACACCGTTTATTACTGTATTCACGGAGACAAGAGCGTCGCTATTTTCATTTTTAAACACTTGCAGTCTGTATAATTCATAACACAACTTCTTCTTTATAAATCTCTCCAACAGTGTAGCATTAGCCGTTAGCCACGGAACACAGCCTCAAACTCACTCAAATAAAACGTTGACATCCAAATATATAATACTTTACTCACATAATTCGAAGCATGCATGACGAACATCTTGTAAAGATCCATTTGAGGGTTATATTAGTTGTTTGAACTTTGTAAATGCGCTGTAATATAAGTCACAACTCATGTGGCAGGAACACGCTCGCTCTTAAAGGGGCGGCGTCAGTGAAATCAGGGCATTGTTAATGATGCCCAAAATAGGCAGTTAAAAAAATAATAAAAAAAAAACTATGGGTATTTTGAGCTGAAACTTCACAGGACACATTTCAGGAGACACCTTAGACATATATTACATTTTTTAAAACAGTTCAAGGGCCCTTTAAACAAATCCAGTTTCTCATACATAAGGGGAGGAAGAAAGATCTTTCTGAGATGAAAAGCATGCAATGGTGTCCATGTTGGTCAACAGGCATTACAACACTAATATTATATATATATATAATATATATATATTATATATATATATTATTATATATCTATCATATAGAGCTGGCCCTTTTATACAATAATTTTTTTTTTTTTTTTTTTTGTTTTGTTGGAAACCCCCAGAACTTTCATTATATCCTTAATCTGACCAAGTTCTGCTGTTCTCACTAAATCACTCACAATCTTATAATTCGATAATCTCTATTCATTTTTCACACAGTATTAGTTGTTTCAGCCTTTGCCCAACATTGCCTTTCACACCTAGTAGGATTTCCTAGACCTGGCTAATTATTTTTGTGTGAGATTGATCACCAGTTATCTAAAAGAGCATAATAAATACACAAATAGTTTTCTAGAAAAACTAAAATCTGAATGTTTATTGTACCGAAATTCTTACTGATATGGCACTTGCATATACTTTGTAACGAGTGTATTGTAACCCTATAGTTGGCGAACAAAGTGACTGTTAAATTATATATTTTTTATTTATCTTTATTTACAGCTTCGTTAAAAAATGCAATATTCGTCCAGATTACATAGTGAATATGCACACCTTTATATCTTGCTTCTGAGGGTCTCTAGACTGATCTGTATTGATTCACCTTTTCTCTGTCTCTTCCAATCCTTTGGCTCAGGATTTAAACAGTCCCCCACTGAAAACAGTGAAGGAAAGCATATCTACTTCGCTGCACACGCACAGAGAAGTTTTCATTCTTTCTCAACCACAGAAGACTGAAATAGTTATTAATAAACCACACTGAAATCTTTTATTGTACGACTGTTTTTCGAAAACTATAATTTCTCCTACTACAAAACATTCAGAACAAATTGAATAAAGCTTACCTGAATGATTAGATCGTCTCTTCTTCTGAATATATAATTGTAAAGCACTTGCTACTACAATTATTAAAGTTACTAAACACTAGGGATAATGACTGATAAAGCAGTAGTGGTGTTTCCACATTCACGGTCAGATGATCGTGTTCCTGGAGATGTTTCAGTAAGTCCCAGAGCTTCACTCTTGATAATCATTCCAGATTCAGATGAAAATCTGATCAACAGCACACACCAACGGATGAAATGACATTACTGTGTGTTTGTTAAAACAGATAAAAAGATCCCTTTTGAATATGTTTCCCAGCTCACAACCGCACATACTGTATCTGTGGAGGAGTTCCTGTAAGACAATGACAACAGTTACAGAAAAGATATTGTGTTTGTTTCCTTAACTGCTACTAATGCAGCACAGATAACAATAAACAGCATATTTATATCATTTTATCATTTACCTGCTTGTTTGATATATTGTCCAGGGCTGCATTCAGAGTGTTTCGCAGCGTTTCTACAGCTATCTTTAATTCGTTCAGTGCAGTAGAATTTTTCCAGTGGCTCACAAACAGTATCTGACCACCAAATACAGGCTTTATTCACTCTTAACCCTCGACCTAAGATAGAAATGAGTCAACAGAAAACATTTTACATACAGTACGCTAATGTTAGGAACAGATGACCCTGAACAACTAGCTTGTATCACTTCAGATGCTAAATCACCTGCTTTAAAAGCCAACAGTTTTAATTTCCATATAAACATAGGGGGAAACACTCACTTTCATCACACACAGTACAGGCAAAGCATTTTGTTAAGCCATTGGGTTCATCAATGTGAGTGGATTTAGGGCATGGAGCACAAGTTGTGCTGGTGTCATCTGTGCAGTGGCTATAAACATGGTATCCTAAAAAGCAGCACATAAAATGTATTATTTAATTTCAACACAAACATTTTAGCAATGTGATGCAAAATGCACTTTCATGGTATAGTGACTTTCTAATTTTATTTTTTTCTCTCTCTAACCAAACAAATGTTTTATGCAAAAAATGTATTCATTAATGCAGAATAAAGCAGATTATCATCACTGAAGAAATATATTTAAATTATAGTAAAAAAACATATTAATAAGGAAAAAAAAGATTGAAAAATAAAAAACATAAGTTAGGAACTTTAGTCATGTAAACTATATGGTATAACTTTTCAGTCTTACCAGGACCACACATTGGGCAGCATCTCCCATCTATCTCATATTCAGCATCAGCACATCGACACCAGCAAAAATCATAGTGAAGTGAAACAATAACAGTAATGAGAACAATAATCTTTAAAGTGATCATGTCACATAAATGTCAGTGGAGTCTCGTCAGCCATTGAGGAAACATTTCCTTAGATTTCACATTAACTGCCATTAGTAGATCTGAGCCTTTACAGCAGCTGACAGTATAGGGGGGTTTTGTTGAAAACTGAGAGACACGAAGATTCAGAAATCAGATCTTGAGCAGGTTGTATTTCCACAAGCATCATGCAGACATTTCCATTCTTTGTCAAACAAACTGAAAAAAGAAAGAAGAAGAAAGGAATCAGCTCACTGTGAACTTTCTTGCCTATTCGGGTTATTCTTCAAATAAAAAGGCACTTTTGTCTTGAGAATATTTAGGAAATAAATCTCTGAAAACACGTTTCACATTCTCATGAGTTTATTGTCTGCTGTGGACCTGCATCAAATTCCAGCATTTTTTTAATTTTCCTTAAAACATTGCAAATGCGTCATTAACACTAAATAAATCAAATATATTGTTCAATAGCATTTTGTGATGGAAATGACTGTTGCAAAATTTACATTTTTAAACATTTTTGGGAATAAAATAATGACTTTTTTGTTTTAGTACAGTAAATCAGAGGGAATGTAGTCAATTAAAAAAAAAAAAAAATCACTTTTTTTTTTTACATAAACACTAATATGGAATAAACATTAATAATACTTTATTATCATGGATTTTCATATTGAAAGTCTAAATTAAGTACATCAAATCAATAAAAATGTTTTTATAAAACTGCACATAAAAAGCAAAAAAGCATTTTAATAGAAATTAAACCCCGAATACAAGTGGGAGGAGCAAAAGGACAAATAGATGGGTTTCTTGTAAACAAACAATACCAGATGCGCACACATTCAGAGGGCAAAACCGCTAATGAGTCTTATGATGGAAAAACGCTTAACGTGGCTTAATGTGCTAAGACAGTGATATTAACAGACCAAACTCACTAAACATCATTATAATAACCATACTATGTACAGCAAGCAGATGAGCCCAGAATATGAACGCAATTTGTTTAATTACACGTTGTTTTCCTCCCATTTTCTCCACAGCTATTTTATCTGGAACAACAAAAAATATTAGATATAAAATAAATCTTTTTTTAGTAATTGGTTTAATAAAATATACTTTGAGTCAGCTTTAGATGATAGGGGTGTCTTGCTCTCATATGAACACTTTATGCAAGAATTCTCTTTCCCAGTCTCCTCAAGAGAGTATGCCACTGTTTTTAGTGCAATTCCTGATTGTGTCAAATCTTTAGTCAATCCTGGCCCTAAAAGCTCCTTTATGCTCTCCCCAGCACAAATCTATTAGTTGATCAATGTCTTCTCAGCAGTTTGTCAAACAAAAAAAAAAGATTCAATTCTCAGAAATCAGATCTCTTTACCTGCTTGTGTAAGCTTTTGGAATAACAAATTTAATGCAATAATATGAGAAGATTTCTGGCTTCTTCGGCAAAAATATCTTATAAAATTGTTAAAAAAAAAAGAGAAGAGAGCTCCGGACGTCACGACCCATTCTGTTTACACCACCATGCTGGCAGGCAGCGACAGCCAGGAGCGAAATATGAAATGAAAGGAGCCAGCATGAGTTTCAAGGCAACAGAGTTCACTGCGCACTTTAATTAAAAAAATATAGTCAAGTACATAGCAAAACTTAATAGATTAAACATAACAGATCCCTATAATGCCCCCGGGGTGCTTTTAACGTGTATTGATAAAGGAACGGACAGCTTTTCTGACCTGCAGTATCCTGATATGTACAACTACCTCATCAACATTCCCTCGTCCTACTCCAGAGACTCTTTAAAAGCCTACAAAAGCCTGGAGGGGTACAAATGGACACAATCTAATTTTGTGACCGGTGGGATAATGTGTATCCACAAGTTTCCTACGCCCCATGAGGCCTTGCGTCAAAAGTGGGAGAGTCTTCTAGTTTGAAGTAAACAAGTGGGAAGTGACACTCATTCATTCAACTGTTGAAAGTCATTCAAGATTTAGTGATCGAAACTTGCTGAAGTTTGGCCTTTACTTCAAGATTTAAAGATTCCAGCATCAATATTTGAACAATGTTTTACAATAAAAACTGTTACAGTAACAATAATTTGTCAGGAGTGCACATCAATCATGCTGAATCAAACTGATATTTATATTCACATAAAAAGAGAACACATACCTATTCAGTTGTGTCTGCTTCCATTTATTTACGATAATGGAAATGGACAAGACTCCTATAAAGGCTTTTTAAATAAACATTTATAAGTCTATTGATAAAATATCATATGTTTACATAATTTTTCTGAGCATTTCTATTCATTTTCCTCGTAGTTATGCGATGATTGCAATCCAAGTTTTGAGCGATCTCTCCCGTCAATAGACTGTAAAAAGCTCCCGTCCCAATACAGTCTGTTATTCTTTCAGCCAGAGCAACAGAGGGAGCTCTTAAGAAGAAGACAGAAGTTATGAGTTATACGAGTTAACCGAGTGTGTGTGACGTGAATGCATTAGTCCGGTCTCAACAAAGGCACAGGAAAGAGACAGATAAAACATTAAACCAAATATATACACGATTATAATCATACATGAGTTTTCTACGTTCCTCAATGAGTCTCTGGTATTTCCCATAAATGCGTGTATGTATTATTGCAATGGTTTAGCATTAGTAGCCTTTAGCATTGCATATCTGAGTGGAAACGCGACTGGCTCTGGCACGCATGACACATCACAGTGACATGTGAAGTACAGACAGCGGGTTGTTCATGTATTGCAGGGCCAGGATGCTTTTGTAGTCATGCAGCTGCACTTTTGTGGAAGGTCAGTAAAGTAAAGACAATTAAAAGGCACTGAAATTGTTTATTGTATTGTGTTATTATTAATGAACTAATAATTGTACTAAACTATAATGTCCTTGAGTGCCGTAATGACATCTCTAATTAAGGTTTGCAACTTTACAAAGTAAACAATGAATCGAAAAACGCTTAGCCTCTTCGCTAATTAACACACAAAATACAATTGGTATGCTACTTCCGCAGCCTCATCGGAAGTTTTACCCACATTCTTTTTTACAGTAGCGCCTCCTGGAAACAGGTGGATACTGAAGATTCTTATATTGCCTATATCAGCCCAGTTATTTAATACATTTTAAACTCTTTCATGTCATTTTAGGGTTACTATTAAATAGGGCTGGGTATTGACACAATTTTCACGATTCAATTACTATTCACATGCTTTAGATTCGATATCGATTGTACTAAACTGAGGGCCAGTGATTAATATGTTCATTCATTCTTTGTATGTGTAATGGTTAATTTGCTCTTGTTATTTAGTCAGGCATGTCACTCGCCTATAGTTAGGACCCAGAAGGTGGAAAGGACCCGTATGCTGACGCAGTTTAGTATTCAGTTATGATCGTCATTATTATTACTGCCGCGAGACGAACCTAACGGTGATGGTAATACCATTCTGCCGCGATATTGAGTAATCGCATGTGTGCGTGCATCAAAGAGTAAGTTTGTTTCTTCATTATACTGTTTACATTTGATCCCGAATTTGTCTTACATGGTCCTTCGAGCCGGATTGGGCAACTTCTGAATTAATATAATGTCTATACATAGTGAGGAGATTAGTGATGTTACAGTTCGCTCCCATCGCATCTTTAAGACTATGAGGTGGATTATGTACCAGAGCAGCGATCAGCACACACACCCTCAAACCACTCCAACGAAGGAGAACAGCTAATAGGGGCTACAGGAGGTCCATTACCACCTCACAACACCCTGGTTGCTGGCATTGATCACTTTCCTGCCTATGAAGGGAATCGACACTTCTCTCCTGAAGCACTGCAGATGCGCTTGAAGGATCTGGAGGAAAAGAACCGTCAGCTCAGACGCAACCTCAGTGAACACTCTGCATCTCACACTCCAAGGTCATTGTCTCCATCTCAATTATTTCGTTCGCCTAGACACTTGACGCGCAATATGGAGGATCGAACCTCACCGACACATCACAAAGTAACGTCACCAAGAGATCAATGAGATCCACGTTATGAAAGAGAAAGGTCAGTGAAACACAGTGAGGATAATTTGCATGCTGAACATCAACGTGACAGAATTGATGAGATCATTCTTGAGCTTCAGAGGATGAAAGTGAGTTCAAAGCAATTCAGATCAACTTCGCCATCGCCAGAGCGTGCAGTAACACCCCAGAGGGCTGAGCATGCTGATGAACGCTATCAACACCCAAGGCAGCTATCCACACACTATTACAGCCCTAGCTCCAGGCAACAGAGACCATTCGTGCCATATCGTTCGTCATCGCCACCCAGTCAAGAGAACACATGGTCCAACCCCAACCATTCCTAACTTCACCAAAGAGGATCCATGGGAGTTCGCCAGGTTAAAAGTAGCTCTTGACAATCTCCTGCCTGCTGATGCTACAGAGCGCTTTAAATTCCAAATATTGATGGTTCACTTGAAGTTTGAGGAAGCATTGCTCATTGCTGACTCCTACAGTAACAGCCGGTACCCTTACAGTCATACCATGCAGGCTCTAACAGAACTCTATGGGCAACCCCATCAACTTGCACTTCAACGCATTGCTGTTCTGATGGATGGACCCAGCATGAGAAATTGTGACACCAGAGCATTCAGGCTTTTCGCACTGAAGGTATGGGCCCTGGTTGGAATGCTGGATCAATTAGGAAGTCCTGGACATACAGAACTAACTTGTGGGTCTCACGTGTCCCGCCTCCTAGCTAAACTACCTCACGATCTCCGAGCAAACTTTAAGAAGTATGTCAATCCACTCAAGACACCTATCCCTACCTTGACTGAATTTGCAGAATGGCTGGAGTATGAGGTGAGGGGTGCAAGAGGACGGTACCCAGTTCAGTACTGACTCCAGTAGAGAGAGACAGAGCTTCCACAAAGACCAGCAAAGAATGCTAAAATTATCACACAAATCTACTGCCATCTTCCATGGAAGTGAGCAAAGTCCAGTTTCCAAGGCCAAATCGGTTCGCCAGAAAGCAGTGTCTGAGGTGAGAACACTAGAGAAAACCAAAGAAATACTGCCCCTTTTGTAATACAATTCAACACTATCTCAATCAGTGTTCAAACTTCAAGCTGCTGACCAAAAAGCAGATCGTGACTTGGATCAGATCCAATCAGAGATGCTGGAAATGTGGGCGTGATCATCAAGCAGGTCAGTGTACTCTTAAGGTGAAATGCAAGAAGTGTCAAAGGAGACATTTAGAAATTCTGCATGAGGCCAACAATGAAACGAGTGCTACTGCTACCAAAGAAACAGGAGAGATCACCCAGTCCACCAGCACCACAATAGAAACTCTATACGTCGATCGACCAACTGGCAGCAGTAGAGTGTTACTGAAATTCTGCAGAGTCATCATACGCATCAGAGACTTTTCACTGGATACATATGCACTGCTCGATGATGGTTCAGAGCGCACCATACTGCTCCATGAGGCAGCTCAGCAACTCAACCTCCACGGTAAGCCTGAAGACCTGTCTCTTCGGACAGTGCGCCAAGACATCTGCATTATCCATGGCTCCACAGTATCATTCTCAGTGAGTCCTGCTACACAACCAAATCGCAACTTTGCAATCAAGAGAGCCTTCACAGCTGAGAAGCTTGGATTAGCACCTCATTCCTACCCAATTGAAACACTCCAAAAGAGATATTGCCATCTCAGAGGCCTACCTCTTCAGTCAATTGACCATGCAAGGCCATTATTGCTCATTGGGTCAGATTACCCACAACTAATCACCCCCGTTGAGCCAGTTCGGGCTGTGAAAACTCGTCTGGAATGGACACTCCAAGGTCCATCAAAGTTCCTCGAACACATCTCACACCCACAACAGTGCTTGTTCACAGCTGTAAGCCTTGCGCCTAATGATCTGTTCAGTCAAGTTGAGCGGTTGTGGCAGATGGACATCTTGCCCTACCAAAATGAACGGCTTGTGACAAGGTCAAGGCAAGATGCAGAAGCTATTCGCATGCTGGAGGAGAAAACAATGAGGGTTGAAGTTGAAGGTGTGCAAAGATATGCTACCCCCCTCCTGTGGAAAAGTAGTCCTCCACCTCTAGCTGCTCCAAAGGAAGCAGTACTGTCTCATTTGCGAAGGACTGAAAATCAGCTGGCACAGAGCTCTGAGAAATCCCAAGTGTACAAGTCTGAGATGAACAAGCTGCTAGAAGCAGGCTATGTGAAGAAAATTCCCCAATCCACAGCTGTACAGACTCCAGGTTGGTACATTCCACACCACATGGTCCACCACAACGCAAAGCACAGGATATTTATTCAATTGTTCTTTCAACTTCCAAGGGCTGAGCTTGAATGAATATCTTCTTCCTGGGCCAACTCTGGGTGCGACCTTGCTGGGAGTACTTCTCCGTTTCCGAGAGTATGCAGCAGCCATTAGCAGCGACATAAAGGGGATGTTTCATCAGGTGCGTCTCCTGCCAGAAGACCAAGCATTCTTGCGATTCCTGTGGCGAGATCTTAAACCAACCAACGCACCTGATGTCTACCAGTGGTCAGTTTTACCATTTGGCACCACATGCAGCCAGTGCTGTGCAACCTTTGCTCTTCGGAAACATGTTGCTGATCACAGCCAACCAGACAGTGAGGTACGAGCATCAGTAGATCATTGTTTCTATGTGGACAACTGGTTGCAAAGTATTCCCTCTCTTGAGACTGCCAGACAATTAGTGGATGACAAGCAACATCTGCTGGCCAAGGGTGGATTTGAACTGCGCCAATGGGCTAGTAACACACCCCAAATGCTACAACACCTACCGCAGCAAATCAGGTCAGAGAACCATGAGCTTTGGCTTAGTTCAGACAGGGCCGACCCCCAGGAGCGCACACTAGGACTTAGGTGGCAGTGTAGATCCGACACCCTTGGTTATAAACATGGTCATGTCGTAAAAACTGAGCCCACTATGCGACACATATATAGCATCCTTTCCAGTCAGTATGATCCATTGGGATTCATCACCCTATTTACCACTAGAGCTAAGATAATAGTCCAGAGGCTCTGGGAAAAAAAAGAGAATGGGATGACCCTGAACTGCCCACAGACCTCAGGAATGCATGGTTCACATGGGAAGATGAGCTTCCACAACTTTCCTGTGTCACACTGCCCAGATGCTACACTACAAAGGTAGATCCCTTGATCAGCTCAAGAAGTGTGCACACATTCTGTGATGCCTCAGAGCGAGCATACGGTGCTGTAGCCTACCTCCGCACTGAAGATAGCAAAGGACAAGTAGAGGTGTCATTCTTGGCAGCTAGATCACGAGTAGCTGCAAAGAAGCAGCAAACAATTCCCCGACTTGAGCTAAGCGCTGCTCTAACTGGAGCACAATTGGCAGCAGTTCTGAAAAGAGAGCTCTCACTGGACATCAGCAGTTTCAGATACTGGATTGATTCTACAACCGTTCTCAACTGGCTTCAATCAGACTCATGCCACTTTGAAGTGTTTGTAGGAACTAGAATTGTGGAGATTCAAGAGCTAACTGATTCAAAATCATGGTTCTACGTGCACTCACAAGACAAACCCTGCCGACGATATTACTCGTGGCATGTCACTGGCTCAGCTAGCCAAACCTACCCGCTGGAAGAATGGCCCAGAATTTCTGCAGAAACCTCCATCATCTTGGCCCAAACTGCCCAACCTAGTGCCAGCTGACACTTCAAAGGAACTGCGTAAACCAGTATCTTTCCATCTTCTAATAACTGAGGCTGACCAGCATTCAGTCAATGCATCTCAATATGACAACTTTCAAGAGCTTGTAGATGCAACAGCCAGAACCCTTCATGGGGCGGCCAGTCACACAGACACTGTCACTGCTGACATATATAAGAAAGCCGAGCTCAGAATCATTCAACAGTCTCAGCTGGATAGTTTTCCTGATGAATATGCTCAGCTTTAAGCAGGGAAACCCATCTCCTCAAGCAGTGGTCTAAAGACATTAGCTCCCGAATTTGATTCTGAAACGCAGCTGGTGGACGACTCTGAAGATGTCACTTGCTGAGCCCAGACATTCTTCACCCAATTTTCCTAGACCCAATCCACTCAGTGACTAAGCTACTAATTCAGCAGTACGACGCACAGCTCCATCACCCTGGTACTAAAAGGGTCTTTGCTGAAATTAGAAGACGCTTCTGGATCTTGAGAGATCGTCAAGCTATTGGATCAATTCAACATTATTGTACTGAGTGTCAAAGGTGGCGGGACAAGCCCAACATACCAGTTTAAGACTCTTCCAGCCAGCCTTTTACTCCACAGGCATGGACTGCTTCGGCCCATTTACCATCAAAATTGGGTGCCGGAACGAAAAACGCTGGGGTATCATTTATAAATGTTTGACCGCAAAGGCAGTGTACATCGACCTTCTCTCTCAAGCCGACACACACTCTTTCCTTATGTCTCTACGCCGATTCATCGCTCGTAGGAGAAAGCCTCATGAGTTGTGCTCTGATCAAGGTACCAATTTCAAAGGTGGAGATCGTGAGCTTAAGGAAGCCTTCAACAATATTCACCCTCAGTTGCAAAGAGAACTTGCCAAGCAACAAACTGACTTTTCAGTACAATCCACCAAACTCCCCACATTTTGGAGGATCCTGGGAAAGAGAAATCAGATCTGTTAAAGCTGCACTATACACAACCATTGGAGCACAAACTGTCACAGAGGAAGTACTCAGGACTGTCCTTCTTGAAATTGAGGGAATTTTAAATTCAAAGCCATTGGGATACGTTTCCTCAGATGTAGCTGATCCGCACCCAGTAACTCCTAATTCACTCTTAATGGGCCGACTAGACTCTGCCCTGCCTCAGGTAATTTACCCTGCATCTGAGCTGCTCAGCTGCAAGCGCTAGAGATACAGCCAGATACTGGCAGACCAGTTCTGGAGCTGTTATCTGCGCAACTACCTGCCTGGACTCCAGTCTCGCCAAAAGTGGCAACAAGAGAAAGACAACCTGACAATAGGGACAGTGGTTATGATTGCTGATCCGCAATTCCCTAGAGCACTCTGGCCCATTGGGACTGTGAAAGCTGTCCAGACCGGAGCTGATAATAAAGTAAGAGCTGCAGAAATCCAGGTCAAAGACAGAACCTACATCAGACCTGTTGTCAGACTGATTAAACTCCCTTCACTCCCTGAATGATTGTGAGTTCTGGCCCAAGATACAAATCTGCAAGCACATTTGGGGGCGGCTGTACTAAACTGAGAGCCAGTGATTAATATGTTCATTCATTCTTTGTATGTGTAATGGTTAATTTGCTCTTGTTATTTAGTCAAGCATCAGTCACTCGCCTATAGTTAGGACCCAGAAGGTGGAAAGGACCCGTATCTGACGCAGTTTAGTATTCAGTTATGATCGTCATTATTATTACTGCCGCGAGACGAACCTAACGGTGATGGTAATGCCGTTCTGCCGCAATATTGAGTAATCGCATGTGTGCGTGCATCAAAGAGTAAGTTTGTTTCTTCATTATACGGTTTACATTTGATCGCGAATTTGTCTTTAAAGACGTGCTTATCGCATCTGCCAAGCACGTGTCTGTAAGCTAATCTCATTATACGATCGCTGTACAGACGTATTTTCAGTGTTAATGTCATAACAAATGCAGATATTATTCATTTGCATATTGATGTTTTATCAGTGTGTATATTTATACTTTATTGTTGTTTCTCTTTCTAGAACCACACTTAATTAAAGACTGTTCAAGTTTGCAAGAGTGGTCTATGAGTGGTGTGTGCATCTAGCTCCTCCTAAACGGACAACACTTAAATTCATTGTTCTGATCGGACACTATTGGTGGTTGTCACCGGGTATTAATTAGCACCTAAGAGCTGAACAATTCTTTACATCGATTATTTTAGATGTAGTATTTCAGTTATAGTACATGGCAAATTTTCTAGAGGAAAAAAAAAAATCTCTCAACTAATGCTGTAAACTACACATGGGAGTCAGTTGGTACTACTTTAATAATATTGAAGGTTAAATTAACTTATTTATATACAAACACTTAAATTACACTCAATGATGTTTTTATTATAAATAACGTTTAGAATTACATAATCATATTTCTACTCCAATTCGTTTTTTTGAAATATAAACATTTAAATCGTGGATGTTATAACTGATTTATTCAAACATGCATTAAATATTGAAGAACATTAAAAATTATAATGAATATGTAATGGTGCATAGCTATATTTATCAGAATGTTTCTTTCTAGAGCACTTTCTAGCTGACTAATGAGGTTATGGTCACTGAATGTGTTTTTTCTGAGGTAAATGTGACATTACGTGACATTGTTTACAAGCTGTTTTATTGACGTCTTTCCGAGGTTGAAACACTGATTGAGCGATTACACGAGACATGATACGGATTTCAGTAAGTTGTACTGTATATTTTAACATACCTTCATGTTTATTTCACGCTGTAACTGGTATTAAAGTGGAGGAGAGGATGATCACATGCTTCTCTTTAACTGAGGCGCTAAAGCGATCCGTCACGTCACATTAAACAGCACCAAAACGGTAGTTATTTTTTGAATCTCATAATAAGATGGACGTCATTTGAAATCTGAGACTTTGCTTCATATCAAAACACCAAGATTATTGCAATTTATTGGATGGGAGGCACTACATATTCTGTTCATTCATCAACTGAAAACAGACTAGACTAATCGATTCTTGGGATTTAAGAATCGATATCGGTTTGTAAAAATGAGAATCAATTAAAATTGAGAAGTCGATATTTTTTACCCAGCCCTACTATTAAACATAAAAACCCTACAACACTTATAGGAATACTATACATCTGTTGTTTTGTTGTGTTGGTTAGCACGTTTTATTGCAGTGAACCATTTCAGTCGTCTATCAGGATCCTTAGGAATACGATAAAATAATTTCCCCTTTGCGTTCCCGTAACAGCACAGCAGCTGTCCAGCATGTTGAAATAGTAAGGTTTGTAAGGTCTAAACATGTCTGGTTTTAAATTATTGTTCAACCACTATCAATAGGCTACCAATGCTACAGCTGCTCTAGCACTCTCCTGATGGCCTGCCAAAATGGCGGAGTTTAGATTGCGTGACGTCAACCTCCGGAGCTCATGCTGCGTTCACACCACCTTGTATTTACCGGAATCTTGAGATGACAACACGTGACGTTATATTCGGAGCTGTTCACGTCCTTGGACTGGGAATTATGTGTTTCCATGGCACCACTATCAACGCCTAAATCAGGGGTACTCAACAGGCGGCCCGCGGGCCGCATCCGGCCCGTCAGCATTAAATTTGTGGCCCGCATCATGCTACATATAAATGTATTTTTTATTATAATTTGCGTTCAAAATTAGCGTGAATATTACTTCATTTTTTTACACGTACACTAGGGTAGGCGTACAGTGCGCGTGACGCTGTAATAATCAGCAGAGAACGCGTATAGTGTACGCGCGCAGCACAGTTTTTTTTAACGGCAAAGAACAACATAAACTGAAGGCACTTTGCACGCGCGCATTGAATAGTTTTTGCACTAATTTAGTTTGTCCACAAGGTGTCAGCACTGAAACGGGCTGTTGTTTCAGCCTGAAAAGAAACGAAGACAGAACAAGAGTAACAAAAAACACAATAGCCGACAGTGTTGAAGAGCGCTCGTTTGAGGGGATTAAAAGATACCAGCAACTCTAATTTTAAACAAGTACAAAGACATTTTATTGTAACTATTTGAGCGAAAAAGACTAGACAAGCATGAATCTCTCTAGTGCGCATGTGTCGAACACTTGTGTTCGTGAACGCCATCAAAGGCTCGAGACTGTGCGCGCAAGTAAAAAACAAAGTAACCTTATTTTTCCATGATGAAATGCAGTTGACATCCCTCAAACTTTGCAGTGTGTACGTTTCCGAGCAGCATGAAAAACAAACCTTTTATTCTTAATGTCAATGTGTTATAAACAGAAAGCAAGCAGCGCTCCCATTACAGATCTGTCATCACATCATTGAGCTCACGGAGAATATCTTATTTATCATGTTTACAACGTTGGTTATAGTTAAATAATTCATGAGATTGTGATTGAACATTAAAAAAAATTGAATTCTGACCAAATTAAGTAATAATACAAATAATAAAACGTGTATTCTCTGAGTATAAATAGGTGCTATAAAAAGTGTTAAAAAGGTGCAATGGCGTATAAAAAGACTATAAAAAAGTGCAATGTTTTCGTCTTACGGACAGACTCTCATCAGACCTTAAATTTCTTGTGAAAACAATGCAGACATTTCAAATGAACAAGGATTTCTTTTCATCAGTTCTTGTTTTTCTTTATGCATTTGTACATTAAGAATACAGCAAGACAAGCTATTAATCCTTTTTTTAAATGCCATTTATCATGTTCAGTGACACTTTAAAAAGGACACCATACTATTAAGGCTTAGCTAGATAATAAACTGCACTTTTAGTAAATAAACAGTAAAACTACAAATATTGTCTTAAGTAGGCCTAAATAAAAGTCTTACGATCCAAGTTATAATTTGTGGCCCTTCGCGTTTCATTTGGTTAAAATGCGGCCCTCTTGGCCTCTGAACTTGAGTACCCCTGGCCTAAATGAATATACAGCGGTCAGGTGTTCCAGATGTATCACGAGCTGCTGTGAGCTTTCAGAAAAATCCCAGCATACAAGCTGTAATTACAAGCTCAACGAGGACGTGAACGCTTTTTACAAGCTAGAATCTCGTAAGTACAGATATTATGAGGCCGCGTGAACGCACTTTCAATAGAGGGTATGCACGTGACGTCACCATCGACTGTTGTGACTGCAATTACGCCCACTGAGTGGCAAAAGACTGAGCGGCAGCATTGGTTTTCAGCGTAAATGCTGCGAAAAACACAAAACACATCCAAAACGGGAAAGAGCTTTGCGATTGACTGTACAAATAGCTTTGACACAAAATCTGAGGTATATTTTTACAGACTGTCGAAAGCTACAGAAAAAAAGAAGCAAATGGATCACTGAAATTCACAGAAACAGCTGGATTCCAGGCGGAGAAACATGTTTTGCAGTTATCATTTTGTGTCAAATTGTTGGATTTTGGGGTAAAAATCATACCATATATATATATATATTGTATTACTATATAATGTGTTGACAACTCATCAATTAAATATTTACCATCTTATATTCTGCATAATTGGGTGTTTTTAAATAACACTGACAAAAACTACAAGTTTTAGGGCTGGACGATATGACAAAATATATAACATTGATATAAGTGATTACTTGGATTTAAACCTACCTATATTGTATTTATATAAAGCGTTTTCGCCCTCATTGTCTCCCCCGCAGATTTACCCAAATAACAGTGATATTAGTATATGTCTTGGGTCATGATTTTACGTTGGCTGCTGAAAGTATTGCTGACACTTTCAATAATATTGTAAGCAGAGCTGGAGATCAGCCGGTGTTTCTGCTCGGTGATTTTAATCGTTGTGACGTTACTACACTTCTGCCGAACTTGGAGCAGTATGTCACGTCTGTCACTAGGTTGGACAAAACACTGGACTTGTGCTTTGGAAACATACCAGGCGCCTACATCTCCAAGGCATGTCCACCTCTCGGTCGTTCTGACCACAATGCTGTTCTGCTTTTACCTCGTTATAGACAAAAATTAAAAACTGAAAAAGTGCAAACTAGGACTATCCAGGTATGGGACTTTGATTCTACTGAAACACTAAAAGGTTGTTTTGAAGCTACAGAATGGAATGTATTTTTTAAGGACTGTGAAAATGATGTAGATATGTTCAATGCCTCAATATCTGGATATGTTGATTTTTTGTGTAGACACTGTAATTCCTGTGAGGTGTTAACCTAACAATAAGCCCTGGGTTACAAAAGATCTTAAACATTGTTTAAATCTTAAAAAAAATAGAATTTTTAAATGGCAATGAATCTGGTTTTAAACTTTTACAGAAAGAATCAAAGCAAAAAATAAGGAAGCTAAACAGCAATATAAACACAAGGTTGAGGAAATGTTTACAATGGGTAATGCACAGATGGCCTGGCGTGGCCTAAATATCATGATGGGGAGAAACCAGAAGTAACACAATATCCAGTGCCCTGATCCTGTCTGTTTTGCTAATGAATTGAACCAATTTTATGCTCACTTTAATAACAGTTTTTTAGATGAGCACTGGACTGTTACAGAGTATCCAGATTTTCCACACATGACAATTGAGGAACAGACTGTGGAGAAGGTTTTAATGCAGGTTAAACCAAAAAAGACATTGGGCCAGATGGAATAAATGGCAAGGTACTGAGGGAATGTGCAGCTCAGCTGAATGGTGTGTTGACACAACTCTTTCAGCTGTCTCTTGATTTGAACGTTGTACCGCAGGCCTGGAAGGAAAGTACCATCATCCCTTATACCAAAAAAGGCACATGCTAAGCAGCTTGTGGACTACAGGCCAGTGGCTTTAACATCTGTACTCTGTAAATTAGGGGTGTGATGAGACAGGTAGCTCACGAGACGAGACGAGACGAGACTCGAGATTGAGTTCACGAGAATAAGACGAGACAAGATTTTTACACACTATTTTCATCTTGTAATGAATGTCATTTCAGCTCTACTTTCTGAGTATGAATTATATGCAGTAAAAGACGACAATACTCAAGCACTGTAAAAGGTTTTGCCACAAACTCAACTGACTGACTTCTCTTCTGTATGATTTCAGTCTCTTCAGGCCTTACTGTACATGATTTATGAGCTTCTACAACTTTTGACCTCCTAACTGAACTCCTTTCCACAAACTGATCATAGAAATAAAGACAGTATAAATAAAAATGGTAACACTTTACAATAAGGTCTCATTTATTAACATTAATGTATTAACCAACATCAACTAACAATGAGCAATATATTTGCTACAGTATTTATTAATCTTTGTTTATGTTAGTTAAAGCTGCAGTAGGGAGTTTTTAGAAAACGTTATTAGCCTGAAAATTTGAACAAGCACAACTCACAGGTCACTCCCCCTTGCTCTATGCTGCGCTACAGCCCTCCCTCCACAGCTCCTCCCCCATCACAATGGAGCCTGCCGTGAACGCACAGGCTAGTAAAGCAAGCAGGGCCACCGATGACGGCGGATAAACAGTTATGGCACATTCACTGGTACAGACGAAACATCAACAATATGATTTACATTGACTATGGCCTGCCCATACTTTGACTACAACTTGGTCCTCAAAACATTACGTATTTTGCAATACATGTAATGTAAATATGACGTTGCACTATTTCTATAAGTAATAGTTAGTTGTGTAGTTCTTAAAAATGAAACAAATCAAGCTTACTTACTTGTCAAGCAGAAATGTGGCTAACTCTGCATCGGTTTTTAATCCTTTCAGGACACGTAGCTCCCTCCACCTCGGAAAAGCCGCTCCAATATTTACCCTCGTTTCATTTCGGGCTCTATCTAATTCTTTCTTTTTGGCTTTTATCATCGTCATTGTCTTTCTCCGTTTACCCGTCTTTATTTTATGAGCAGGTGCCACTCGAGGAATTGGCAGTTTGGATTGTTTGTCCAGCATAAACAAAGCTGCAGCACACCGGTAATCTTGAATTTGACACCTGTACGCGCTGGCGCTGTGCATGAGAGGGGTGTGATCAGCGCGCACGCGAGCTTGATTGACACTGCTAAGACACTCCTCCTGGCTCTGATTGGTTGTTTCTTACCGGGAGCGGTGTATTTCTGCAAATGGCAATAGGACCACTGGGAGGAGCCAGAGGAGCTTGATTTTTTCACAGATTATCTGTCTCATATTCTACTGTCAGGACATAATGACAGGTTTAACAAATATGTAAAAAATACATTTTTACAAAGGTTACCTACTGCAGCTTTAATAAAAATAGTCATTCATTGTTAGTTCATGATAGTTCACAGTGCATTAACTAATGTTAACAAATGAAACCTTATTGTTTGTGCTTAATAAGATTAAGAGAAAACTGTTATTCATTTTTATGGTAACACTTTACAATAAGTGCAACCATAATCGCACTCTCTCAATATTCAAAGTGCAAATAAGACCAACTTTTTCTTTGATACAGAGCTAAGAGATGGTAAGAACTACACAGCCCAGCCTAAAATAGCTTTCACATTGAGAGAGATTTGTATTAATCAGGGAGCCGCTTTCAAAATGCGGGTATTGAAATTGCGTTTGAATGCACCCTCGCGTTTACTTTCATTTTCAGCGATCGCGCTTAACTCTGTGAATATGGAGCGGTGGCGACCGTTATCCAACTGAATTAAATGTTTAAATTTAAATACAAAGCAAAACGACAGTGGAGGGGTAACAAAGTCCCTTTAAGACAAGTCATTTCACTCGGCGGCCATCTTTGAAACGCCTCTCGGGCATCCTGGGCATCATGCAGCTCCTATCTCTTTGAATGGGGAAACATCAGATTCTCCAAAACTGTTCGTCAACCTTACGATTAAATTTGATATTTGAAATCACCAATGAAATCTAACAACAACCGACTCATAAATTTAGTTTCTAAACGCTCGAATCATGACAAAAAAACTTTTTTTTTTTCAGGCTGGATCAAGCTAAGGCGCATGCGCAGACCTAAATGCGCGTCTCTTCTGAGGCTCGAGTCTGACTGTTTCTATAGAAACCGGTGATTCTAACGGCCGCTGAAGTGACGCGATGACTTTACCAGTTGGCGATTGGCTCTTGGCTTTAGAAGGCTGGACTTATTCCGCCATATTGCGCGTTACACTTTCTCCCATTCAAAACAATACGAGTGACACGTCTTGTGTTATTCTATAGTCTTTGAGGGGTAATGTAAACGCAGCGGTGACATATTCTTTCCTAATCATCCTAACACTCTGTCATGGCAATATCACGAGACTACTTTTCGCCTCGACGAGAAATCTCATCACACCCCTACTGTAAATGCATGGAGAGAGTGGTTTGTTAGCAACTCTCCCAAACAATGTCTGGTAAACTTGATCCACTGCAATTTGCTTATACAACTGGGCGCGGAGTTGAAGATGCCACTCTTACTCTGTTGGACAAGGCTGTAAAGCATTTGGACTCGGCAAATTCATGCGTTAGGATTTTATTCATGGATTTTTCATCTGCTTTTAACACTGTGAACATTAACACACTTTTAGGGCGTCTGGATGAATTACAGGTGCACCAAACCCTGATTTTATGGATTAATAGTTTCTTACGGGATCGCCCACAACATGTTCTGGTGAATGGTAGAAAGTCTGAAAATGTGGTTTTAAAAACTGGTCTCCCAAAGGGATGTGTTTTATCCCCAATTCTTTTTTTCTATTTATAACAGGTTATCTCATTTGTATGATGAAAATTTGATGCTTATAAAATATGCAGATGACATGACCAGGGTTCTAAATTAACACCCGCCAACCCGCCAAATGCGGGTTAAAATTCATTTTGGCGGGTGTTAATAAAAACTTACTAGCCAGTTTGGCCAGTGATGCATGAGTCTCTCTTCTGTATGTGCGGTCAATCACAAGGAAAGCACGAGCCTTTTCTCATTTGAGTTGCCAGATCTTGCTAGAAAAATCAGCGAACAAGAATAAGCCAATAATAAACCTAAATAAATCCAAATGCTTTATTCTGAAAATAAGACCAAAATATCGCGATCATGTCTGCTCACTTTAATAACTCAATAAACCTGTTCGCTTTATGAGACGAGCTTAAACAACAAGCCCAAATACGCATAATGAGTGACCATGGCAACACACAAGGAGCGAGCTCTGTGTGAAACTGGCTTTACAAGCATAAACAAAATACGACTCCTCCGTCGAACGTGTAATGTTAGTGTGTTAAATTGCTGAAAATAACGAGTGTTTTGTCAGTTTAATATTACTTTGGTCACGATAAACGGATACCAAACACGAGAGACGCCAGAACGTCGCTATGGTTTCCAAGCTGTCAATCATCGCATTTTCGAGAGTGAGTTGTGTTCTCTACACAGACGTAATGATAATTTAGAGGATTCACTCACGCATTTAAAGGCGGTTGTCACTCCTGAAACGTACAGTGTGTACGTGGCTGTGCGCAAACATGGATCAAAAGGAACAGAGGGTGGCTCAGATTCTGATGGCACCTCTGAAGAAGAAGAAGAGCTCTGAAGACATGTGATACAAACAGAGCCGGCCCTCCCTATAAGCGAACTAAGCGGCTGCTTAGGGCCCCGCCGCCACCAGGGGGCCCCCAAGAGCAAATTAAATGACAGCTTGATTTTGACATTGCGCAATCTATCAGTTGCAGTTCTGGCGCATCCGTCTCAATACTGTAAAACTTGACGTACATTTGCATCACATGTTACACTCACTCACAGGACACTGCGCTTATTCGCAATCACAAAAGTTCATTATTTGCACGTGCTTTTAAAGCATTGCCGGTTAAACATTTCATTTGCGTGCTGTTCTTAACCAGAAGCACGCGTGCACACTAACAGCCTGTCAAACAGCCTCCGATTAGTGGACTTTATCTTTTGCATCTGCACTAATACTGTCAAATACGCACAAAATTTTAATAAACAGAGTTGCTTATGTCTAAAGTGTAAGTAATCAGCTGAGATAAAATCGGATACGTGTCTGTATTTTAGATGCGTGCCGGTCTTAAAGAAACAGAAGCCTAAGGCCTCGGGTATACTTCACTTTCCGCGCTCGGACGCGTCTCGCGCGCAGTCGTGTCCGCGCGTCCTTCAAATGCCTTGTCCAAATATCCACACACTTGCGGTATTGGCCACTTGAGAGCTCGCGCACGCGAGTAAGTGCGCAAGACTGTCCCATATCTAAAAATGCCCAAGTGCAGTGCCCTTAGTGCACACTAAACCCACACTACTTTGAATACCGCTTCTGAGCGCTATTCGAGGCTAAGCGTATCCCATCATGCATGTTTGAAACCTCACATGCCCCGAAATCATAAGATATCAAGGAAAACATACGACTGCAAGTTAAATTAATTAATACATATAATTTGGTAGTAAAATATAAAGTGTTGCGCATTTTATTGATGCAAAGATAAGTGGGATATGTGTATTTTGTACATCATTTGCAACTGCTTTTTATTCACTAAGCAGGATTGGAGAAGAAAAATAGTGCATCCACCATTGCAATATAGTTTAGAAGATACACCAAGAGAACAGGAATCAAAAACGATGGAGAAGGCATGCTTCTGAGTAATAGTATACATGCTGCCCTTGTCCTTAAAGGGATAGTTCACCCAAAAATGAAAATTCTGTCATCATTAATTTTACTCACACTCATATTGTTCCAACCTGTATTAATTTCTTTCTTCTGCTGAACAAAAATAAAATATTTTGAAGAATGTGGGTATAACCAAACAGTTGGTGGCTTTTTCAAAATATCTTATTTTGTGTTCAACAGAAGAAAGAAACTCATACAGATTTGGAACAATATGAGAGTGAGTAAATGATGACAGAATTTTCATTTTTGGGTGAACTATCCCTTTAATGTTAATAATATATTTATTATTGTTATCTTCAGTTCTTACATGTCCATCTAAACTGTTCATTTTATGTAATTATTTAAGTATTTATTTTAACATTGTCCATTCTATACATTTACATTTATTTTTTATATAAAAAGATACTGTTTATTATAAGTTATTTTAACCGAGGGGCCCCCAAATGAAATTCTGCTTAGAGCCCCATCAAAGCTAGGGCCGGCCCTGGATACAAATGATAGATAGATGAAATGTTTGCACTTTCTGTGCATATTTTGTTGTATGCATTGTACTTTATGTGTGTTTTTCATGCCAACAATGTTATGATCAAATGCATTCAGTGGCACTCATAATTTCTCTTATTTTCACCAGAAAAAAATTGGCTAATGGAAATTCTGATTGGCTGGTACATTGGCTGGTGATCAAAAAAGTTAATTTAGAACCCTGGACATGACATGGCACTGGTGGGATGTGTGAAGGATACCCAATCACTGGACAGTTATTTTAATTTTGATAATGTTCTCACAGCCTGAACAGAGGAGAGTTCCTTGCAGCTTAATATTAACAAAACTAAAGAAATGTGTTGTGGGGCTAGTAATGCACGCACACTTTTTAAGCCCTTGCTACTTAACGGTGAGGTAGTTGAACAGGTGGGACCTTTTAAATATTTGGGTGCAGAGATTGACTCACAGTTTACTTTTGGAAAGCATTCAGACAGTCTTTTTTAAGAAGGCTTACCAACGTCTAGGCCTACTGAGGAAATTGAGAAGTTTTAATACTGAAAAAGACATTTTGATAGTTGTGTATAAATCTCTCATTGAGTCTGTGCTCACTTTTAACACTGTTTCCTGGTTTAATTCCCTTTTCTGTTAAATGCAAGAACAAACTTAAGGATTATAAACATGGCTGGTACAATTATCGGTGAGAAACAAGCATCTCTGTCTGATCTCTACACTGTTGCAGTAAAAATAAAAACTTCCGCTATTTTGGCAGATAGTTCTTATCCCCTTTATAGTTAATTTGACAAGTTGTAAGGAACACTTTCGAGCCCAATCTTTAGTGTAATCGTTTGTTTTACTCATGTTTTCTCAGTTTCCTCTATTAAATCCAGTCACGCAGCAGGTTCTTTTGCCACTCAGACAGTCCAGCTGAGGAAGCGCGTTCCGGCGGGAAAGTGACTTTCACTTTAGAACTTTATAGTCAAAATATAAATGAAACTTAAAAAATAACACATATAGGCCTATAGGATCAAATCGACGATCAAATCGACTTATAAAAGATAGCCTAAAGGGAGCCATTAATTGGTCAGTTGTCGACTGGCTTTAAAATACGAACAAAAGCCTGTTGTGTGTCGTGATTATTAGTTTAAAGCTGCAGGTCAGCTACAGGTTTTCCTTTTTAATAAAATACTAAAAACTACTTACCAGCTGATAGACTATAGAGTAATGCCGCGTTCCAGGCAACCCGTAATCCGTGTTTTTCCAACCTTCTAGCCGTGAAAGTGCACTGGAACAGCAGTCAAAGCCGTGACTTCCCACCCGTGAACTCGTACTAGATCGATGTACTCCCAGTTACGGGTTCTGACGTCACATAGCCCGCGAAACAACAATACCAGCCCCTACGGATGCGGTGTTTATGCAAGTGCACGGTAAAATAAAAGGTATAACAGCTTCTCTTGTCTTATGCGCCGTTTCCTCCTCCGTTTCCCTCGAACAAGCAAGGAGTAAGCACCTTTGGCGATATATTATTGTTAATAAGCATAAGCCCCATACGGTCTGCCATGTTGGTTTGTTTACACTTTTACGCAGTTTGGTGTGACTTTCCTGGAACGATGATTTGAAATCGTGACTTACGGGCTCAAAAACCTGCCTGGAACGCAGCATTATTTCACGTCTGTTCTTTCAGAAAACACAGGTCATTTGTCAGAGCTGACTGGGGGCAGGAAGTTGTTGCCACTGAGAATGACAGTATCATTCTGACCAATAGGTGGAAACAAACCGGATGTTTACAACCAGAAGTAGCAGAAATGAATAAAACTTCTTCTTCTTTTCTGTATCCTATTCTGAAGAAACGAATTTTATGCAGCCATGTTTGTTTGTAAATCTTGATATTTTCAGTAATAAAAAAAAGAAGAAAAAAAAAAAAAAAAAAAAAAAAAACTTCTTCTTCTTGTAACGTTTATTGGCGGTGGGCAAGCCAACTTTTGGTGCATTACCGCCACCAACTGAACTGGAGTGTGAAGTGACAATGGGTAGTATTATATCTATATGTATCTACATCCATCTATATCTAATATATACACATATATACATACAAATTCTTTAAAAAAAAAAAACTTATATTCTCCTGAAATTTCCTTTATCTATTATATATTTTATTATCATTCTTCTGAATTTCCTATTGCCTAATATCAGTTCTAATGTCATATTACTTGCCCCTTCTGTTTTCTTTGTTTCCAGCATTTGTCTCTCTTTACTATATGCTCTACACTGTAATAAAATATGATCCACTGTTTCAGTTTCACCACAGAATCTAAAACCCAGAAGGGTGTTTCCTGATTTTATGCAAATTTCCATTTAAAGATGAATGTCCTAATCTCAACCGTGTTATTATATTTCTTCTCTTCTTTTAAAATCACTTCCAGTCTCATTAATTTGTAATCCTACTTTCTTTTGGATATTATATAGATGTCTACCTGTCTTCTCCATATCCCATTTTAGTTGCCAAGATTTAATAACAGCTTGCTTTATAATTATCTTGCTTCTGCTTTACTGATTTTTACATCAATTTCTACATTATTTTTATTTAACGATCTTTTAGCATGTTTATCTGCCATTTCGTTTCCATCTATTCCAACATGTGCTGGGACCCATAAAAAGACACAATCCTGTCATGAACATGTATTCTATACAGCAGTTGCATTATTTCTATGATAATATCTTGTCTGCAATTTGATTGACCCGATTTAATACTTTTTAAAGCCGCCAAAGAATCTGAGCATACTACTGCTTTCTTAATCAATTCTGTAGTAAAAACAGATAAGTAGTCTGGTGTTCTTTTTGTAATAATTATTTCTTGTTGTGGTATAGCTATGGCTATTCCTGTCTTATTGGATTCTGGATCTTTTGAACCGTCTGTATAAATCTGTACATTATCATAGTACATCCGTTCTATATAACGATTTACTTCATTTATTATACCACAATGGGATTTTTCCACTTTTAGTAAATAAAGATCTATTGCAGGCATTGTAAATAACCACGGGGAGTACAGCTATAGGCACTGTATCACTGTATTTCCTATGTACTAAATCCATTTTTTGTGCTATTTCTTCTGCTATCCACCCAATGCTTTTTATTTTTGTTCTCTCATGCTCCCAACAATCTTCAAATATTGCCTTAGTTGGATGCTTACTGTTGTGGCCTTTTAAAGATACCCATAATTCATTTTTAAATTGCATGCGTCTTTCTTCTAAGGGCATTTCACCCATTTCTACCTGCAGAGCAGCCCTGGGTGATGTTCTAAATGCTCCGCAGCATATTCTCAAAGCTTGTGTCTGCACCTTGTCAATTTTTTCTAGAACATGCTGGCTTGCTGATCCGTATACAATACATCCATAATCAATAGCAGACCTAATAACTTCTAGATATATATTTCTGAGAGAACTACGGCTAGCCCCCCATTCACTACCCGCTAAACATCTCATAACATTCAGTGCTTTTTTACATTTATTCAATAACTTTTCTACATGTATATTAAAGTTCAGTTTCTCATCTAACCAAACACCAAGAAACCTTACTACTGATACCTGTTCCAACTGTTTTCCATAAAGAGACAACTTAATTTGAGCATTTTTCTTCTTTGTAAAACATATTACCTGAGTTTTTTCTACTGATATTCGAAAACCCCACTTCTCGCCCACTCTTCAACTTTATTTATTGCTTGCTGAACTTTTTTAACTGTGTATGTATATTTCTACCTCTTCTCCAAAGTGCACCATCGTCTGCATATATTGACCTCCCCATCCTTTTTCTACCTCATTAAATATGTCATTGATCATTATATTGAATAGAAGGGGGCTACATACACTCCCTTGAGGGGTTCCATTTTCAACTGTATAAACCCTAGAGTATGATGTTCCCACTCTAACCTGAATTGTCCTGTCAAATAAAAAGTCTAATACCCAGTTGTACATTCTTCCTAGAATACCCATATTTTTCATTTTTATTAGTAGTCCTTCTTTCCACAGCATATCATATGCTTTTTCTACATCTATAAAAACTCCTATAACAGCCTCTTTATTTGTCTGAGCTTTTCTTTATCTCCGACTCCAAACACAGTATTGAGTCCATTGTTGTTCTACCCTTTCTAAACCCACTCTGGAATGGTGTAAAAAGGCCTTTACTCTCGATCTCATACATAAGTCTATTTACAATCATTTTTTCCATTATCTTACACATGTTTGAAGTCAGTGCTATTGGTCTGTAGCTTGTTGCCTCTGATCTATCTTTCCCTGGTTTCACTATAGGAACAATTATAGAATGTTTCCATGATTTAGGCAATTTACCTTCTTCCCATATTTTATTATACAATTTTAATATACTTCCAAGTGCTATATCTGAATTTTCCTATCATGCTATAGCAAATTTCATCCTTTCCAGGAGAGGTTTCTTTTACACTCATTATTGCCCTTTTTAGCTCATACAGAGAGAAATCTTTATTTAAACAATTATTAGTAACTTCACATTTTTTAGTTATTTCAGGATTATCTCCTTTAACTTTTTCTCTAATATTTTTTGCTTCTTCTGACAAATTATTACTTCTATGTATATTATAAAACACTTTAGCTAACATTCTGCTTTTTTTCTTCATTTGAAATCGCTACTTCTTCTCCACTTCTTAATGCCGGCATACTTAATTTTTACGCTGTCCACCCATTTTCCTAATCATGCCCCAAATATCTGAAATTTGTACATCCCATCCAATATTACTACAATAATCCCTCCAATAATTCCTTTTTGCCGCTTTAATTATTTTTCTTACCAGCGCCTGTGCCCTTTTTATATTTCACAAGATCCTCATATAAAAACGATGATTTTACCTTCCTAAAAGCTCTATTTCTTTCTCGAATAGCTCTCCACACTCTTCATTCTACATGGAACTGCTTTCCTTGTCCTTATTGTTGTTTCTTACCTAATTCTGTTGCAGTTGCATGAATATATTACAGACTTTTGTATTATATTCTTCCACTCATCTTCTAGATTACCCATAATTAATCTCGACTACAAATAAACTGAATTTTCCCAATCTGCTTTTTAAACTTCCATCTATCTAGACTCCCCTGCTCTATTTTTGAAACTATAATTCCTATTCTACATCTTAATGGGTAATGATCCTCCCTATCGTTGATTCCTTACATTAGCTATATTCTCTGATACAAATGTAAGATCTAGCTTTGACTCATGCCCATTCGCAATATTTATTCTTGTACCAGATCCATCATTTATACCACCAACCTATTTTCATCCAAACTCTTCAATTATTTACCATATAATCGGTGATTTCACTACCCCATAGCGTACTATGGCTATTGAAGTCTCCACACATACTACTGTATTACCACTTAATTCTATTATCTCTTCTAATTAGCTTTTGTAATTTCTTACATGGGTTATAAAAATGTCACCTCCGATACATCTTCCCTCTGTCCATGTTTCTAGAAAGAATTGCTTCAATTTCATTAACATTCATAACTCTATAGCTACCTTGTTCAATAAATGTTGCTACTCCCTCCGGTCCTTCAACTCTGTCCTTAAACGATTTCATAACCCTGTATTTTAAAATCAAGATGTGTTTTAACCATGTCTCTTGTATACAAATATGTTCTAACTCTCTATATTTTGAATTCTTGTCCATTTGCTAGAAGACTTCTTGGCATTCCACTGTAAAATTTCAAGTCTCATTATTTATCCTTACTTTTCTGTGTTCCTTGGAAATCCCCTACTAAGTATCTGTATTTTCTGTACTGTAATTTCGCTTACATCCAAGTATTTCTCTGCTGCCCTGATTATGATTTTAATCCTTTCCGTTCGACTTGTTGTCTAAGCTGAACAGTTACCACCTCTGCCATAAATGTTACAAACTTGACTTTATCTATATCAGCAACTCTTTGCTGACATGATTGTTTCCTTTGTGGTTAGCCATACTGTCTGGTTTTTTCATTTAGATCCGAAGTTTCACTATTCTAACTCTTTTAATGGCTTCAGCATATGGTATCCCCTCAGTTATCTTGATATTCTGTACCTTCCTGCTCTTTTCCTTACTTTACAGCCCCCATATGCTGCACTATCTCTTCCCCACAATTGCAACACTTCAACTTTGCATCTCCACACTCCCCATACTGGTGTTCTCCTCCACATTTGCCACATCGTTACTTTTGCATACAGCAGCCACATGCCCAAATCTTTGGCATTTATAGCACCTCAACGGAGGTGGAATATATTCCCTTACACTGTAGCTCATATATCCAACCATCACCCTCATGGCAGTGCTTCTTTCTTCAAACTGTATCATTACAGATAAACTGTCTCTTTTCAGTCCATCCTTTGTGAATTGCAGCCGCTTCACCTTGCTAACCTTAGCATTTGATACATTTCTTTTAATTTCTTCTTCAGTCACTTCTGTAGGAATACCATATACTACCCCTCTAACTGCTCTTCTTTCTTTCCAGCTCGAACATTTAACTGTGTATCCTGCCAGTGATTTTATTTGCAATGCCTTTACTTTCTGTGCTTCATCTTTGCATATAACCATTATGCTTCCATCTTGCAATGTTTTGGCATACACAATGTTTCCTATTTTGCTCTTTAATGCTTCACTTATCTTTAATGGGTTCCTTGATCCTGGTGATTCAAACGTAACGATGACCTTGTGTCCCTCATTTCTTTTTATATCTTTCCGTATGCTTACCTCTTTATCACTATCCGAGTTTTGTTGATGTATTTTCTTCCTTTTCCTATTTACTAGACTCCATTTCATTCTACCTCCTTCACCTCCTTCTTCCATCCAATCCACTTCCTGCTCACTTCCTGATTCGTCATCGCTTCCTACCATCGTCACTCCAGTCACAGTTCAGTGTTGCCCTTCCGCCAAGCGGCCCAACACAGCACCCGCTTCCTTCTCCACCGCGTAATGTCAACTTCCGGAGGAAATAAGGCAAGAACACTTTCACTTTAAAACTTTAGTCAAAATGTGAATGAAACTTAGAAATAACACTTATAGGACTAAAGGACCACATCGACTTTTAATTGACTTTTAATCGAGCCATTAATTGGTCAGTTGTCGACTTTAAAATACGGACATTTTTTGCCGTGATCATTTAGTAGTTTAAAGCTGCAGGTTTTCCTTTTTAATAAAACACTAAAACTACTTACCAGCTGATCGACTATAGAGTAATTTAACGTCTGTTTCTTTCACAAACACTGGTCAGTGGTCACAGCGAAAAATGGATACGGCTGCTGATGAGAGCCGACAGTATCAGTTCTGAACAATAGGTGGAGACAAACCGGATGTCGGCTGCCGTTTACAACCAGAAGTAGGAGAAATACCCGCGAGAATGATTGTATGATGCCTACTTATAACTGTGATCTTAAATGATTAGATTAAATACATATTAGATTCAGATTTTAGATTAATTCTTATTATAGTAGGTCTATGTGCTTTGTATATACTAAATATATGTAAATTATTGCGCTTTATTTTATTTAGAAAATGGTTTAGAAATATAGACACACACACATATATATTTACACTTATATCACTATGCTTTGTATTATAGTACCTTTGCATTAAATTACAAATAAACTAGATAACGCTGCTGTGAGAGTGTTTGTAATACAGCGACTGTGAGAGTGACAGTAAAAATGACATCTTTCTCTCTTCTGACTGCCGTTATGAATTTCTCTCTCTCTCTCTGTTGTTTTACACATTTTTTCTTTTGTTATTTGAGCAAATGGGAACACAAAAATACATTTAATGTAGTCTCTCTCAATCACCAAGATAAGTTTACCCAACTTTGATGACTTCTGCTTCTGAGAAACCCAGAAATGTGAGAAGGGTTCATAGTGAGTTAACGTGCCATGGTGAGTGAAAGTCTTGAGAGAGAGCGAGAGAGAGAGAGAGAGAGAGAGAGAAAGTGCTCCAGACAGTGCAGAATATAATTAGATATACTTTACAGATATCAAAACACATTATACACAATATAGATGATAAATAAAAAAGGTACAGATTATACATATAATACACAATCATACAACACAAATGTGCAGTGGGATGATAAGCAGGTGATGGCACAGTTGATTCTTGTGTTAAAGTGCAGTACATGGCATAGGATAGAGTGTGCAGACGTATCAGTTCTGAGTGTTCAGCAGCCTGAGAGATAAAGCTGTCACTCAGTCACTCAGGTGCTGCCGGACCATCTGCATGAGGACAGCAGAGAGAGCAGACCATGATGATCTTTCCTCACACACTGACTGGTAGATGTCCTGGAGGGAGGGAAGTTCACCTCCTACAACATGCAGGCAGAGCTTTACTGTTGCCAGTGATGCTGTTTCTGTAGCAGACAGTGATGCAGCCATTCCCTTAATAAAGACTGTACATCCTATGGGTGCAGTGAATACTTGAGAAATACATTTATACTGTATTTTAATCAGGAAGATATTTGCTGTAAAGCTAGAATGTGAGGATAACAAGACTTGAAATTTGCTTTTCACACTGAATATGTATCAGTTCTGCACTTCCGTCTCGTTGTTTGCCTTTGCCCTGCATTTTGCGCAACAAATGTGCACTGTGTCTTCTTAAAAATATTAATTAGTGATTATAATAGTCAAAAGGTCAAATTGCATTTATTCACATATATTCTGTATTGTGCTATATATATTTATATATATATTTATTCAGCTAAGCATATATATATATATATCTATAATATATATAAATATATTAATATATAATATATATATATATATATATATATATATGCTTAGCTGAGTAAGTCAAACTTCCAGTTTAGTGCAATATGTACAATAGACTGTCATAATAAGTTTTTTTTTAAATAATTTTTTTACAATTATGAATATGGATCAAACAGGAGATGAAAATTGAAAATTGTCCATATCCCTTAGGACCAACCTGATGTTCACAGCTGGTTAATGTTGTGTTGGGGGAACATTAGCATTCTTTACCGAGATCAACGGCTCTGGATGAGCTGAGATATAAACAAAACATTATTGGCTATATTCTATGTCCCGCCCTGTCTTCCTGTTTGAGTGGAAATCACATCAACCACTGAATAACGCTGAGTGTTTCAAGGAACTTCAGTGGCTGTCTCAATCGCAGAATCCTTCCAGGGCACTGAAACTTTTACTCCCTAAAAAGTCCCACAATGCAGCATTGATGCCCATTATGTTCCCTTAAAGGGTTAGTTCACCCAAAAAAGACATTTCTGTCATTAATTACTCACCCTCATGTCGTTCCACACTCGTAAGACCTTCGTTCATCTTCAGAACACAAATTAGATATTTTTTTCATGAAATGACTCCTGGAGGGCCGTCTTCAGCCAAATTGAGCTCCAGCCTTTCCAAATCATGAAAAAAACAACTGAATTTTTACAGGTGGACTCCAATCAAACGATAGAAACATTTCAAGGATGATCCAGAGAAAATGGGATAGACCTGGGATACATTTCAAATGTCCCAACAAAGGGTCTGAATATTTATGTCAATGTGATATTTCAGTTTCTTTTTTCTTTTCAAATTCCAATGTTATCACAAATCTGGGTTTAGATTTGTCACTTGTTCTGAGGTTTGGAGTCCAGATTAATTTAAAATATTTTAGCGCAAGCTTGCAGCATAACAAAATGTAACAAAATAAAAAGGTTTGAATACATCCTAAAAGGCACTGTTAATATCTCTTCTTTTTTTCTTAAGCCACAATATTTAAACTCCACATCAGTATATAATTTAATAAAATTTATCAGCTAGTTCATGCACAGCTTTTCTTATTGTCTCACAGAC
This sequence comes from Culter alburnus, assembly GCA_028476615.1. Lineage (NCBI taxonomy): Eukaryota > Metazoa > Chordata > Actinopteri > Cypriniformes > Xenocyprididae > Culter > Culter alburnus. The sequence continues at coordinate 32,640 of JAOTNS010001055.1, read as the reverse complement.
AGATGAAAACAGAGAATCACAACATGGCATTACAACACCTATAAACCAGTCACAGACGGATTGAAACCAAAAACTTTAGGCATCTTAAAACACATACACAGTTGTGTTTAAAACAGTTGTCTGCCAGTGTTAAAAGCATATAAAAGAACAGTTTGTATGGGGTCATGCTTTTCAAAACAAATACTTTTTTTTTTTTTTTTTTTTTTGGACAATAAAACCAAGTAGGGTTTAACTGTAAAAACGATAAACCTTACGGGAAACAGAAACTCTCTCGAGGTCAGAACTGTTAGGCAGGGTTTGAGCAACTGCTATAAAGATTAATTTTGACATTGCTGATGATTAAAGTTGATGTCAATGTTTGTACACACATTTGCAAACTGAATATACTCTCTTAATCATATATATATAATTGTCAATGGCCATCTATTCAACGGCAATCGCTTTATAGCATGTTTTGTTTTTTACTTGATTCACAAGAAATTTATTTAGACTCAAACATGTTCAGAGTTCAGCTCAAAATGGTCTTACAGGAATGCAAAACCACCAGTTTTGTGAGTTTGAAGGTTTCCAATACATGAGGCTCATTTTGAGCAGATCTTACAGTTTGGTGTGAGAACTGAAACTGAAGGAATTAGAGCTTCGAATGCTTCTGCTCACCTCACAAGTGTGACATTAATGATTAAATATACACTTGACATGCTTTACCATGTTACAGTGAGTGTGTGAGGTTTATTATTTTATAGTTTATTTGGACATAAAAAGCAATAATGTGTTCCAAGTATATTACTTTTCCTTTTCAAGCTACTAATTTTAAACCCAAAATATAGCCTAGGTGAATATCCTGTTAATAAGTGCATTTGTCAGTTGCTAAAACTGGACAAAATGAGATCTTCTGTTGTTTTGAAATGACGATGAAATTTTACAAAAGTCTACTGTGCACAGATCTGCAAATTAAAGCGTGTTGTATCTAAGTGCATTAACCATCATGGTTGTGCATATATTACATCTGAAACGACACCTTTTGTACATTGCAGCAGCGGTCGAATGCTATAAAGATACAGATCAAATTGTCATTTAATAACAGATGATTTTTGAAATCAAGCAGATCAGATCTTCTACAGTGTATGGACTTAGAGTTAAACTCAATGAAATAATAATAAAGGATATTGAGGAGAAGCTGATTGTCATGACTGCATAATGAGCTGTGGAACAGAATATTCCCATTCATATCAATACTGCATTATCAGGAGAAGTATTAAACCAGATCCGAATGGAATTCATAAATGTGACCTGGACATGTTTTCATTGGAGAATATCAGGGATTCAGAGACTGTCTTGATATCAGCTGTTACATTCGATCAAGGATCGCGTCTTCCATGGGAAAGGATCGTTCAATGCTGTAGATATTGTCCTCAGAAGTAATAAAAAATTGAATTGAGAGCATTGGAGGTTTAAAATGTCTTGGATTGTATCCATTGGAATCATCATGAAGTGCTTAAGTTTTAAATTATGGTTTAAAAAAGAAAGGCATTTTCAGGCAAGTCTTTGAACTTCAAGTCCCATATGCATCTTTCTGTAAACTACAACACAATATTTTCTAGGTAACGTCACATACTTAAGGCTTTCACTGTTGCAGCTCCTTGAGGTAGAGCTGTTGGTCGGTTCAATATATGAGATATATTTGAAGTCAGCGTGAGGGATGATGGTGGGTTGACTTCATTCTCCACACCGCCCGGCCTGTCATTTGACTGTTGTAGTCTGCATCTCCTTTTAAGGATATATGGATGATACTGTCGATCGGTACGTTGCCGATAAGGCCGGTGAAAAACATCTCCTCAGTTATATTGGAACTCATCGACCGCAAGCGCTGGTAAACGCAACAGGATCCGAGCCAACCTGCCACATCAATCAATTAATGAGAGCACATTAACAAATCAGCCAATTAGCAAACACCTGAGGCTGCGTCTACATTAATCCAGATACATCTGAAGACGGCGTTTTCATTTCAAAACACTGTTTTCAAGCGTTCGCCAAAAGTTTCTCATCCGCACTGAAATCATCTTATTGTGCATAATAAAAGCTCACTGAGATGATATGAGAGACCAGATATAATAAATTTCTCATGTTACTCTTCAGCCACAATCATTTTAGTAACAAAATATCCCATCATTCACTGGTGTGTTCAGGTCACACTCAATCTCCACTCCATGTCTGAACTAAAACACAATCACCCTCATGCTTTGACACAGGACAGCAATGGACGGAGCGCTCTTTAGAGCTTCTTTAGAGATCTTTAGAAAAAAAAACGTCAACAATTGAAGATTTATTGTGCACTTTAGTTACATTCATTGAATAAAATGTGTGCTGAAATCACTGATCTTGTGCTGCACTGACTGACAGCTGCTGTGATTACAAAGAAGTGCAAAAAAGCAGTGCTCACTTTCTGTCTTATTGACAAAATGTATTTTTAAACCTAGTGATTTTATAATGTTTAATATTTATTTAAAACCGAAACTGAGTGAAAATCTATTGCAGGAATTGTCTAATATGAGCCAATAAATGCTACTCTGCCACCATCTGCTGGTTATAGTGGTAATTAATGGTCTTTTTTATTTTTAAATAAGTGTTTTCTATCAAATGTTGGATTTCCTACATCTTAAAACGTTCGCTTTTACAAACGGGGACAATCTCAGAAGGATGAACAAATAATGTTTGTGGACATCACATTAAAAATAACATTTGAAGTGCTGGAAAAATGTTGCGTGTGCGTGTCTAATTACAGATTTATATATTGATTTTACAGTCCACCTACAAACAGGGTCTTCAAAAGCTCAGTTTTCACAGAACAAAAACAGTCTCAGTGTGGACAAAAGGTCAAAACAGAGGGGTTTTTAAAATGCTTCAAATGTATCCAGATTATTACAGACGCAACCTAAATGAAATACAACCTCGGTTCTGTGAACAGCAAATAAGGCATTTGTCAGTAAACAGTGATGACAATACTATCCATTTCTGTCCACTAATTGATAAGATGTAATTCTAATGTCAAGATAATAATGTTTGTTTTATCTACTTTTTGCTCCACTGGAATTTCAGGTTTAGTTGATTTGATTTTCTCCCTGAGTGGAGACAATTCTGAGGACCCAGCCAACATGTCCATGTGGGCCCCACATGGTTTTATCTGGGCTATATGGGCATCATCTGGGCATGGGTTCAGAAGTGGTCACATTGATGGGCTGAATGTGGGGCCCCATTTTGAATACATTTGGGGCCCAGTTAAGTTGCCCAATTGTTAATTTTGTGGTCCCATAGGGCCACATTTGGGCTTTATTTAGAATTGTAAAATTTTGTTTTTTACAGTTGTTTTTTGTACAATTATGTAACAGCTTAACCCTAACAACTGGTTACATTTATTCATTTTTAGTATTTCATGTTTATAGCCTATTATATATAATATATATAATATATATTATATATATATATTATATATATATATTAAAATATTTTTTTTTAAAATCTAAAACTACCCAGCCAACTTCATGGGGACCCATGTTGGTTTTTGATGGGCTGTCACTTGGTCCCTGCAGTGGCAACCTAAGTGGGGCCTATGAATTTGTCCATCGGCTCCACCAGGCCCCATGTGTGTTAGCCCATATGCCACATGATGGTCCATAGTGGGCTCTAAGTGGCTCATTTGTGTGTTCATTATAGGGCCCACATGGTTCACATATGTTTCTAATAAAGGGGCCAATAGTGGGCCACATACAGAACCCTTTTGGGACCCAAAGGGTGATAACACACCCAAATGGCCCCCTCTATAGGTTTTGTGGGACCACAGTGGGTGAGAACTGGCCCCATTTATATTTCCTTTTTTATTCCGTAGGTGAAATTTGTGTGCTTTAATGTGCTCATTTGCAAAGAAACTTAGTTTAGTAAACCTTACCTGACTTAATATAATTAAATTATATGAGAAAATATTTGTACTGTGAAGAAAATGACTTTCAACTCAGAATTTGTAAACCACCTTTTTATTGATTAAGAAGAAAAATAAACAGTACAATAAAACAGGATAAGAGCATTGAAATTCTTCAGTCCACCACTCCTGGGTTGGGGCAGACCCATCACTTTCATATCTTAAGAACAATAATGAGAGAAAAAAACATAAAAGGCAATTATTTTAAATACTATCAAATCATTACAGTAGCACTCTCTTAAAAGCATGCATGATTTGATCAAGCCATGCCAGGACTTTATATTTCTGTCCAAATAACAACTGACACGTAAGGGATATCTACTACTAAAAGGAATATGAACGAGTTAAAGTTCAAAACGATGTGCCTGATATAACAGAAGTATGACTTACAAAGCACATTACATTACAAAAATAACACAACATAAATATAAGATTATAAAGCGGCATTTAACAACTTTTTTAACATTATTTAAATTAAATTAAACTTTCAAAAGCTGCTTTTATTATACATTACACTGTTAACTTTAACTATTTTTGAACACAAAGTAATGTGCACGTGTATTTTTTTTTTTTTTATGTATTCATATCTTGTACCACGTGTGTGTGGAAATTGCTGCGTTATGACTGGAACTTTTGTGGACGTTTAAAATTGTGCAAAACCATCTCGCATCCTGCTGAGTCCCTGTTATAAAACATACAAACAGTATTACTTTAATTTAACATGAATAGTTAGCATGTTAATACCTTGAAACCGATAACGATGTTTATTTTGGTATGTGATGATAATGGCGCTCTGAAGCACCTGCAGTCATGCGTCATTGCGTCATGCGATGATTGACGTCGTGCCTCCCCGCCTTCTCATTTAAAAAAAAGAACACAAAACGCCACTGGCAAGCCAGCATCCACTTCAAATTGTCCTACTCTCTCGAAAATCTCAAGGTAAGATATGCATATTTCATTTTATATTAACCAGTAATGTTGTTTTCATATAATTGTATAATTTTTTATAGGTTTTTTTTTAATTAAATTTAGTAAAGTAAGAGTCGAATTTTAACAAACTTAGCGAAGCTAACCGCAATTAAACTACAGCTCAAGTATAAAAAGTAAAATATGTTAATTTTGGCATAGACTGCAATTATTATACGACTTTTCACTATGTTAACTGTCTCATCATAATTTTATACGTTAAAGTCGGCATGAAACGGAAGTTGCGATTGTCTTTTCTTCTGTACTGTGACGTCTATTCAAGTGAAACGGCATCTGAAATGAGAGGGCGGGACTTGATTTCGTCCTTTGGAAATTGATTGGAAGTTGGCCATTGCTAACAAAATGGAGGCAGATATGAAATTACTCACTCCGAGCACTCACGTTACTGTAAGAGCTTTATTGAGGATGACGAGGACGGTTAACGGCACTAAACAACGAGAGAGACTGACTGACTGACTGATGGTGCGTGTCCGTTGGCGCGGAGCGAGCAGTTAAAAGAGCGAGTGTTTTCGGTTCATTCCTATGGAAGTTGAGCCGCACGTAAGTTAAGTGACGCTCAACTTCCATAAGAATTAATCTAAAAATGCTCTGGTCGCTTGCTCTGCTCCAGTGCACACGCAGCCTGACTGGCTGAGCGTGTCGCAGGTTCCTTTCCAAGTTTACTGTACACCCCAATGACTGGCATCAGCGGTGGTTAATGCATTAATCTCTATAAAGTGAAGCACAGCATTTACCCCATACGTCACTGCAATTCCAGATAGCTCCACCCTTGCGCCATAGCATGTGACAGGGGGATGGGAGGTTAATGATTTTGATTAAAGATTATGAGGGCACATAAATTTTAAAAAAGTAATGAAGTTCACGGATACATTATTGATAATAAATACTACAATATTCCATAAAAAAATAAGAATTGTTCATTTTGATTTCATGCCGACTTTAACTCCCTCAAAACAGCCGAGGGAGTGATGGTGGGAGAGCGCCATTTTAAATTAGTCCACCAAATTAGTCTCTGGTGTGGCAGAGACAGTGAATAACTATATATTTTGTCGTCGTGCTTAGATGCGTCTCTTTTTTGCAGCATAAACATTGTAGCATAAAAGCACCAAGCTACTCCGTGTTCCCGGGGACAGTCCCGGTTTTTTGGTGTTCTGTCCCCGACTGGAGGTGTCCCCGAAAATGTCCCCGTTTAGCTCGTTCAAAACAACCCGCATTGCAAAAAAGCCCGACCAGCACACAGTGGACTGCTGGTTTATCAGAGCAATTGTGTAGTGATCATGTTCGCCAAGAGAGGGCGATGTGCAGCTACACTTGGTCGCGCGTGCGCCGTTAGTTCATGAAGAACACCTGGATCTGGACCATAGACTGTAAAAAAAGATGGACGACGCGACGCCGCTTCCTTCCATTGTATTGAATTGAAGCCAAAATGGGCCGATGAATGGGCGCTGACACGTTACGCATTACGTCAAAAAAAAAAGTTTGGAGCCTGGGCATGCGCAGAAGGAATCGTCAGTGGAGCCCGGAGGCGGAGTTGCGATATCAAACTTCCGCCCAGACGACTGCGTCATCATTCATGTATTTTAAATAGACTATAAAAATTATACACAATTAAAAATTCTACCTATAAAATAATAGGCTATTCTGTTTCTAGAGCAGTAATATTTTTGAAACAGCAAATTCAGTAGATAAACTCAATATAATATGCCACTAGAAACAACTCTAAATCGTCAGAAACGGTCCTGCCATTTTAAATCAAGTTCAACTAACGTTACAGGAGATCGATTGCTGTAATTAGAGTAGGCTATCATTAGTTTTGTCCTGCTAATTATTATTTTATACCCATAAAATAATAAGTAACTGCCAGATAACGATCACCTGCTTTTTCCCGCATGGTTAACATTAGGTGCGTTATCTTAACTAATAACATTTATTATTAGCTTATAACCCCCACATTTAACGTTACCGAGAAAAGTTCAGTGATCCGTCAGATCCTGTAGGTCGGTTAGTACAGTTTACTGCTGAACAACTCATTTTGTTGGTGTTAAATAACAAAGAAATCGAAAATTAACAGTTAGTAATACATCTTCAATCTCCCCTCGAAGCTCCGACAGTCCTCAGAGAAGCTGTCAATCAACTGCGAATCATGACGACACGCCCCGTTTTTATAGCATCAAATTGCTAGCTAAAATCTAAATCATCACAAAAACGAACAATTGAATATATATCAGCGTGATAACAACTACCTTAAATGACCAAAACCATCTTTCAGAAAGTTTTATTTGAAGCAGAATGTATTTTTAAGTTTTCACTGAAGTCTCATTCGACTGCATTGAGAGGGCGGGGTTTATGACCTGTACTGCATCCAGCCTCCAGGGGGCGATCAAAGAGCCCGTGGCTTCACTTTTCAGAGCGTATGAGACACACCCGATCTGGACCAGATCAGAGCGCCATTATCATCACATATCAAAATAAACATAGTTATCAGTTTCAGGTAACATGCTAACTATTCATGTTAAATTAAAGTATGCTGTTTGTATGTTTTATAACAGGGCCTCAGCAGGATGCGAGATGGTTTTGCACAATTTTAAACGTCCGCAAAAGTTCCACAGTCATAACGCAGCTATTTCCACACACACGTGGTACAAGATATGAATACATAAAATAATAATAATAATACACGTGCACATTACTTTGTATTTAAAAATAGTTAAAAGTTAACAGTTGTAATGTATAATAACAGCTTTTGAAAGTTAAATTCAGTAATGTTAAAGTTGTTAAATTCCGCTTTATTTATCATCTTATATTTATGTTGTGTTGTTTTTGTAATATGCATTTGTAAGTCACTTTAACTCGTTCATATTCCTTTTAGTAGTAGATATCCCTTTACGTGTCAGTTTAGTTATTTGGACAGAAATATAAAGTCCTGGCATGGCTTGATCATAATCATGCATGCTTTTTAAGAGAGTGCTCCTGTTAATGATTTGATAGTATTTTAAAATAATTGCCTTTTCTGATTTTTCTCTCATTATTGTTCTTAAGATATGAAAGTGATGGGTCTGCCCCAACCCAGGAGTGGTGGACTGAAGAATTTTCAATGCTCTTATCCTGTTTTATTGTACTGTTTTTTTTTCTTCTTATGATCAATAAAAAGGTGGTTTACAAATTCTGAGTTGAAAGTCATTTTCTTCACAGTACAAATATTTTCTCATGTAATTTAAATTATATTAAGTCAGGTACAGGTTTACTAAAACATAAGTTTCTTTTGCAAATTAGCACATTAAAGCACACAAATTTCACCTACAGGAATAAAAAAGAAATATAAATGGGGCCCAGTTCTCACCCACTGTGGTCCCACAAAAACCCCATAGAGGGGCCATTTGCGGGTCCAGTGTTATCACCCTTTTGGGTCCCATAAGGGTTCTGTATGTGGCCCACATTGGCCCCATTTAGTAGAACCCATATGTGAACCATGTGGGCCCCTATAATGAACACACAAATGAGCCCCACTTAGAGCCCACTATGGACCCATCATGTGCCCCTATGGGCTAACACACATGGGGCCTGTGTGGAGCCGATGGACAAAATTCTATAGGCCCCACTTAGGTTGCCAATGCAGGGCCCAAGTGACAGCCCATCAAAAACCCACATGGGTCCCACATGCATGTTGGCTGGGGAGTCTCTAATTTCTCTTCTTCTTCCAATCTGTTTGGCTCAGCTTTTATATCAGCACACAACAACTGAAAACACAGTGAAGGAAAGCATTAGCTACTTCAGTTCGCACAAGCACAGAAAATGATTTCCATTGCTTTCTCACAGTCAAACCACTGAAGACTGAAATATTATTAAATAAATCACAACTGAAATATAACATTATATCAGTGAAGTTTCTCATCATGTACATGAGCTGATTAACTGTGATGTGTCTATATGATTTAGTACTCTTACCCATACTGGCTTTTTCCTTGGAATCATTTCCTGTTTCCTTTTAACAAAAAACAAATAAACATACATCTTGTTATTTAAAACACAATAAAAGAAATGTATTTTATTTTTTTTTCTTTAATGTATAAAAAGAAATAAACTTTTATTATACCTGTGTTCCTGCATGAACAGAAGGAAGACAAAATAGTAATTTAATCATTAGTATATTTCTCACTGCATCTTTTTCCATCTTTTTCCTCATTGTAGAAAATATATAGTGTATATTGTCAAAAAGTATTGCAGTTCCATGATTGTATATTATTTTTATTCAGAAACCTAATTATATGAAAAACAACTATACATCTCTTACTATAAAAAACATTCTGAACAAACTGAAAGCTTACCTGTATCAGATTGTTTCTTCTTCTTTCGAATAAGTAGAATTGTAAAAACACTTACTACTGCAATTATTATTAAAGTAACTATAACACTAAGAGCAATGGGTGCAGTAGTATTTCCACATTCACGGTCAGATGATCGTGTTCCTGGAGATGTTTCAGTGAGTCCCAGAGCTTCACATCTGTGAATAATATCCAGGATCAGATGAAAATGATGATCAACAGCACACACCAACAGTATAAATGAACACTTACTGTGTGTGTGGTAAACAGGATGAAAAAGAGCCGTCTGAATATGTGTCAGCTTCACAATCCGCACATACTGTATCTGTGGAGGGAGTTCCTGTGAAGACAATGACATACAGTTACAGAAAAGAGATTGTGTTTGTTTCCTTAACTGCTGCTAATGCAACACAGATAACAATAAACAGCATATTTATATCATTTTATCATTTACCCTGCTGTTTGATATATTGTCCAGGGCTACATTCAGAGTGTTTCTCAGCGTTTCTACAGCTACCTTTATTTTTTCAATGCAATAGAATTGTTCCCGTGGCTCACAAACAGTATCTGACCACCAAATACAGGCTTTTTTCACTCTTAACCCTCGACCTAAGATAGAAATGAGTCAACAGAAAACATTTTACATAAGTTACTGTTAGGAACAGTTAACCCTGAGCAACTAGCTTGCATCTCTTCAGATGCTGAATCACCTGCATTAAAAGATCCAACAGATTTAAATGAATAAAATCTATAACAACTTTTTAATTTCAGATAAATGTAAAGGTGAAACACTCACTTTCATCACACACAGAACAGTCAAAGCATTTTGAGTAGCTGTTGTGTTCATCAGTGTAAGTGAATTCAGGGCATTGAACACAAGTTGTGCTGGTGTCATCTGTGCAGTGCCTATAAACATGATTTCCTAAAAAGCAGCACATAAAATTTGTTATTTAATTTCAGCAGAAACCACTTTAGCAATGTGATGAAATGCATGTTATACTGGAATACTGACTTCCTATTTTTTTTTTCTCTAACCAAACAAATGCTTTTATGCAGAAAAAATATATTCATTAATGCGTAAAAAGAAGATTATCATCACTGAAGATATATATTTAAATTATAGCCTATAAAAAACATATTGATAAGGGAAAAAAAATTGAAAAACAACAACAACAACAAAAAAACATCATAAGTTAGGAACTTAAATCATGTAAACTATATGGTATAACTTTTCAGTCTTACCAGGAGCACACATTGAGCAGCATCTCCCATCAATCTTATATTTATAATGATCACATCTAGACCAGCAAAAATCATAGTAAAGTGGAACAATAACAGTAATGAGAACAATAATCTTTAAAGTGATCACGTCACATAAATGTAAGTGGAGACACGTCAGCCATTGAGGAAACATTTCCTCAGCTTGCTGTGATATTTAGTTGCCTGATCTGATGGATGCCTTTACAGCAGCTGACAGTATAGGGGGTTTTGTTCAAAACTGATAGACACGAAGACAGTATTAAAAAATCAGATATTATGTAGGTTGTATTTCCACAAGCATCTTGCAGATATTTCCTTTCGTTGACAAACAAACTGAAAAAAGAAAGAGAAGAAGAAAAGAATCAGCTCACTGTGAACTTTCTTGCCTATACTGTACATTTGGGTTACTCTTCAAATAAAACTGCATTTTTGTCTTGAGAATATTTAGGAAATAAATCTCTGAAAACACATTTCACATTCTCATTAGTTTAATTGTCTGCTGTGGACCTGCATCAAATTCCAGCATTTTAACATTTTCCTAAAAACATCAAAAATATTTCCACCACAGCATCATTTCCACTAAATAAATCAAATATATTGTTCAGTAGCATTTTGTGATGGAAATTATGGTTGCATAAACATTTTTGGGAATAAAATAATGACTCTTTGTTTTAGGTACAGTAAATGCAGAGGGAATGTAGTCATTTAAAAAAAAATCAATTTTTTACACAATAAATACTAATATGGAATAAATAGCTAAACATTAATTCACATTTCATTATCATGGTTTTTCATATTGAAAGTCTAAATTTAAGGTACAATATGTAATATTTCCTGTCCGCTAGAGGTCGCTGGAGACCTATTCAAAACAAAGGCGTAGCTTGATGATGCCAAGTTTGAGAGCGGAATCTTGGGACATGTGGTCTCCACCTCACAGTCGGAAAATAATTTGGGATAGGACTCAGGAAGAAATCATGTTCATGGATGTGATTATTATGAAGCAGAGCAGGAGCGAGTGTTGTGGAGCTGAACGAGGAGCTGGAGCGATTGATCAACACACGCCTCACGAGCAGCGGGACTTTTATTATGACACAGTCGCCGGCGCGGCTTCCACTTTTCCGGTCATGAGTATGAGGTAACGCAGCTTTGTTTATCATATTAGAGACATTTGAGAGTGTTGAAAATGATGTTATAACGTTACTCTGTGCGTTCGCTCGGCGGATGCTGTGAGACACTGTTACACACTGCAGTAAGATTGATTGATTTTACAATATCATATTAAATGCTGGATGTCTTGTGTTGATTAAATGGCATGCAATTAATTTTAAAACGTATTGTATGATGGAGAAAATGCTGTATTACTGTTACTAAAAATAAAGCTGCATCTGATTATGCTATGTTAGCTACTTCACAAAATAGTGTTTTTCTCTGAGGTAAAGCATGGTACTCGCAAAAAATCAAGAAAATTACATTTAAACAATAAGACTAAATGTGTTGAGCTATATAACAATAATTAGTTTTCTGTCTATAAATATATCAAAACAGTTGTTCTCTTGTCTATTAAAACATGTAAATATTAAAGCGTCTTTGGTCTTTCCATGGTTTCTACAAAATAAACCGGAAACCGAGGGTAACGCGGGTATGACGCCATTGACAGGCGACTCCTCACACGTCCCGCAGCCTTGGCTAAAATTGCAATTTTCTCACGATTTATAAATAGTTGGAAACATTTGGGATATTGTAAGTACTCAAGTGAACAAAATATATAACACTGGCCTAGTGGATTTTGGATATTTTACAGAGGGCAAAACCAGTAATGAGTCTTATGATGGAAAACACTTAATGTGGCTTAATGTGCTAAGACAGTGATATTAACAGACCAAACTCACTAAACATCATCATAATAAACCATACTACAGAAAAGCAGATGAGCCCAGAATATGAACGCAATTCGTTTAATCACACATTGTTTTCCTCCCATTTTCTCCACATAGCTATTTTATCTGGAACAACCAAAATATTAGATATAAAAATAAATCTCTTTTTTTAGTAATAGGTTTAATGATAGGGGTGTCTTGCTCTCATATGAACACTTTATGCAAGAATTCTCTTTCCCAGTCTCCTCAAGAGAGTGTGCCATTGTTTTTAGTGCAATTCCTGATTGTGTGAAATCTTTAGTCAATCCTGGCCCTAAAGGTCCTTTATGCTCTCCCCAGCACAGATCTATTAGTTGATCAATGTCTTCTCAGCAGTTTGTCGAACAAAAAAATTCACTCAATTCTTAATAGAAATCAGATCTAATTACCTGCTGCTTGCGTAAGCTTTTGGAATAACAATGATATAATATGAGAAGATTTCTGGCTTCTTCTGCAAAAATATTTTCTTAGTTATCAAAGTTTCTATTAAAATGATTCACAATTGCTACCCAGTTAATTATAAACTAGCAAAATTTAATAATAATATTTCCCGCATGTGCTCCTTTTGTCATCATTTTGAAGAGACAATAAACCACTTTGTGATTGTGTGTATTGCAAAGTATTGGGCTGATTTTTCAAACTTTTTAAAAAGATATCTATCTATCTTTTTTATGTTGTAACCAGTGGCGTAGCAAGTTAGCCCTCGGCCCATATGCAAAAAAATTTCACGGGCCCCCCTCGGTTTCGCGGGGGGTGGAGGGGATGTGCGTCGAATGAGTCCCAGGACTTTAATATGAATAAGATATTATCACTAACATGCAGACAAAACTTGTTAAAAAAAACAAAAAAAAACAAACAAAAAAAAATTTCGTTGAATAAAGACTATCTACCCCAACGAGTACGAGTTACTTTTATTCACATCTTGAAATGTGCAGACGTAGTCGTTTTTTTTTTTTTTTTTTTTTTTTTTTTTTTCAGAAAACCATTATGACTCATTTAAAATTCTGTGCTACTTACATTACTGCATGCATACGTTTCAGAAACCCACTTGAAAAACGGCAGAAATGGTCCATTTATTCAGATTCTTAATGATTTTCAGTACGTTTAAAATAGATAGGCTATAGCAAGTTATTGACAACATTAATAATATACTTCATTTTTCTGAACATGTACGCGGATTCTGTCTCGCGCACAGACGTGCGTGCGAGCCTTTGAAAGTATTTGGCTACAGAAAGACGCGTTCGGCGTGTGCACTGCGCACTATCTAGTGGACTTTTGTTTTTAACCAACTCAATTCACTCTCGCATGGGCTGTTGTACAGTACACACACTGTCCATGCCATCACGAAAATTAGGCTGCACGCGGACGGGGAGTGCGGACGTCCGCAAACCCTCCTGATGATGAATGTTCGTGATGCGAACGGTGCGCGGACGCCCGAAGTATACTTTGGGGTACACCACTATTGGGTACACCACTAATACACCACTATGTCCAACTGCATTCATCACTCGATTCGTTTGGTCTGATCGCGCTCTGACAGCGGCAGTGATGTCTCCATAGACATCATATATGATATGACATACCTATATGATGTCTATGGATGTCTCGCTCTCATGCGCGAGACATCACTGCCGCTGTCAGAGCGCGATCAGACCAAACGAATCGAGTGATGAATGCAGTTGGACATAGTGGTGTATTAGAGGTAAAAAATGATATAAATACTGTTCGGTTTCTCACACAAACCGATCGTTTCGTGTCTTAGGACATCAATGTGTCGTCACGAGCCGCAGTGTTTTATTTTTGGACTTGTCTAAGCAAGTTTTATTTACTCTTATAGTAGAAGTTCCCATCCACTAGCATTATTTGACTGACAGACCGCAACGGTTGGAGTTAAAAATCATCATTTGTGTTCTACTGAAGAAACAAAGTCACCTACATCTTGGATGCACTGGGGGTAAGAAGATAAACATAAAATTTTCATTTTTGGGTGAACTATCCCTTTAAGCCCGTAATAGCGGGCCCCCAATCCGCCCGGGCCCATATGCACGTGCATACCTTGCATGCCCAGACGCTACGCCACTGGTTGTAACCCTCAAAATTGTATTGTTTAAGTGTTGTTAAATATCGTTTATTGCTGTTTGTTGCCTCTGTTTTGTTGTTGCATTAAAAGAAAAGAGAAGAAAAAAGAGAAGAGAGCTCCGGACGTCACGTGACCCATTCTGCTTACACCACCATGTTGGCAGGCAGCAACAGTCAGGAGCGAAATATGAAATGAAAGGAGCCAGCATCAGTTTCAAGGCAACATAGTTCACTGCACACTTTAATTAAAAAAACATAGACATGTACATAGCAAATAGATTAAACATAACAGATCCCTATAATGGGGTGCTTTTAACGTGTATCGATAAAGGAACGGAGAGCTTTTCTGATCTGCTGTATCCTGATATGTACAGCTACCTCATCAACTTTCCCTCGTCCTACTCCAGAGACTCTTTAAAAGCCTACAAAAACCTGGAGGGGTACAAATGGACACAATCTAATTTTGTGACCGGTGGCATAATAAGTACTTATAATTCTTATATCAGCCGTTATTTAACACATTTTTAACTCTTTCATGTCATTTAGGGTTACTATTAAACATAAAAACCCTTATACAACACTTATAGGAATACTGAGATAAAAGACCAAAAATAAATAATTATAATACAACCATTTGATTTGTTGTGTTGGTTAGCAGGTTTTATTGCAGTGAAGCATTTCAGTTGTCTATCAGGATCCTTATAGGAATACTATACAGTGATTTCCCCTTTGCTTCCCCAACCTGTTCTGGCATCCCGGCGCACAGCAGCTGTCCAGCATGCTGAAATAGCAAGGTTTGTAAGAAACATGTCTGGTTTTAAATTATTTTTCAACCACTATCGATACCAACGCTGCAGCCGCTCCAGCGCTCTCTGGTGGCGGAGTTTAGATTGCGTGATGTCAACTTCCGGAGGAAATAAGGCAAACTTATTTTACTTTCACTTTAGTCAAATGTGAATGAAACTTAGAAATAACACGTACAGAACTAAAGGACAAAATCGACTTTTAATTGACTTTTAATCGAGTCATTAATTGGTCAGTTGTCGACAATTTTGTGCCGTGATTACTTACTAAATTACGTGATTACTAAATTACTTAGTAGTTTAAAGCTGCAGGTCAGCTACAGGTTTTCCTTTTTAATAAAATACTAAAAACTACTTACCAGCTGATAGACTATTGAGTAATTTCACGTCTGTTTCTTTCACAAAACACTGGTCAGTGATCAGAGCGAAAAATGGATACGGCTGCTGATGAGAGCCGACAGTATCAGTTCTGAACAATAGGTGGAGACAAACCGGATGTCGGCTGCCGTTTACAACCAGAAGTAGGAGAAATACCACGAGAGTGATTGTATAATGCCTACCTATAATTGTGATTTTAAATGATTAGATTAAATACATATTAGATTCAGATTTTAGATTAATTCATATCATAGTAGGCCTATGTACTTTGTATATACTACATATATGTATATCATTGCGCTTTATTTAGAAAATGGTTTAGAAATAGGCTATAGACACACACATAAGACCATGTGTGGCATGGTCTTTGCATATAAGGCTGATGTAAGAGTGTTTCTAATACAGCGACTGTGGGAGTGACAGTAAAAATGACATCTTTCTCTCTTCTGACTAGTTATCAATCTCTCTCTCTCTCTCTCTCTCTGTTGTTTTACACATTTTTTTTCTGTTGTTATTTGAGCAAATGGGAACACAAAAGTACATTTAATGTAGTCTCTCATTCACCAAGATAAGTTTACCCAACTTTGATGGATTTTGCTTCTGAGAAACCCAGAAATGTGAGAAGGGTTCATAGTGAGTTGAAGAGCCGTGGCGAGTTAAAGTCTTGAGAGAGAGGAGAGAGAGAGAAGAAAGTGCAGAATATAATTAGGTATACTTTACAGATATCAAAACACATTATACACAATATAGATGATAAATAAACAAAAGGTACAGATTATACATATAATACACAATTATACAACACAAATGTGCAGTGGGATGATAAGCAGGTGATGGCAGAGTTGATTCTTGTGTTAAAGTGCAGTACATGGCATAGGATAGAGGGGTGTGTAAGGTGTATCAGTTCTGAGTGTTCAGCAGCCTGAGAGATAAAGCTGTCACTCAGACAGAAGGTCAAAATTGCATTTATTCACATATATCTTCTGTATTGTGCTGGACCTATGCATATGCTTAGCAGAGTAAAGTCAAACTCTCAGTTTAGTGCAATATGTACAGTAGAGACTGTCATAAAGATTTTTTTGAATTATTATTTTTTTTTACAATTATGAATATGGATCAAACAGGAAATGAAAATTGAAAAGTGTTCATATCCCTTAGGACCAGCCTAATGTTCACAGCTGGTTATGTCCTCTGTCCAGTATTAATGTTGTGTTTTGGGAAAAGAACATTAGCATTCTTTACCGAGCTCAACGGCTCTGGATGAGCTGAGATATTAACTAAACATTATTGGCTATTTTAAAAAAGGTTAGGAGCTGTTTGATATGTCCCGCATTGTCTTCCTGTTTCAGTGGAAATCACAATCGTAGAATCCTTCCAGGGCACTGAAACATTTACTCCCTAAAAATCCCACAATGCTCCATGAAAACCAGGGAGCATTGATGCTCACTATGTTCCCTTAAAGGGTTAGTTCACCCAAAAATGACATTTCTGTCATTTATTACTCTCCCTCATGTCGTTCCACACCTGTAAGACCTTTGTTCATCTTCAGACCACAAATTAAGATATTTTTGATGAAATCCGAGAGGTTTATGACTCGTCCATAGACAGCAATATAATCAACACTTTCAAGGCCCAGAAAGGTACTAAAGACATTGTCAACGTGACTGCAGTGGTTCAACCTTTCTGGACCTTGAAAGTGTCCAGAAAACGAAGATTTTATAGGTGTGGAACAACATGAGGCCGAGTACTTTATGACATTATTTCATTTTGGGTGAACTAACCCTTTAAATGGTCATTTTTGGAACCACTGTTTTTTTTCCTTTCACTTATTGTAATTATTTACCGGTGTCCAACCCTGCTCCTTGAGGGCCGTCTTCAGCCAAATTTAGCTCCAGCCTTTCCAAATCATGAAAAAACAACTGATTTTTTACAGCTGGACTCCAATCAAACTGTAGAAACATTTCAAGCATGATCCAGAGAAAGTGTGATAGACCTGGGATACATTTCAAATGTCACAGCAAAGGCTCTGATATTTATGTCAATGTGATATTTCAGTTTCTTTTCTTTTCTTTTCTTTTTTTTTCTTTTTTTCTTTTCAAATTCCCATGTTATCACAAATCTGGGTTTAGATTTGTCACTTGTTTTTGAGGTTTGGATTCATTTAAAGCATTTTATCTTAAAGAGATAGTTCACACCCCAAATGAAAATGTGATGTTTATCTGCTTACCCCCAGGGCATCCAAGATGTAGGTGACTTTGTTTTCTTCAGTAAACACAAATGATGATTTAACTCCAACCGTTGATGTCTGTCAATCTTATAATGCATGTCAATGGGAACTTCATCTATAAGAGTCAAAAAAACATGCACAGACAAATCCAAATTAAACCCTGCGGCTCGTGACGACACATTGATGTCCTAAGACACAAACGATCGTTTGTGCGAGAAACCGAACAGTATTTATATCATTTTTTACCTCTAATACACCACTAACTGCGTTCAGCACTCGCTTAGTGAGGTCTGATCGCGCTCTGACAACGGCAGTGATGTAGCAGATAACTTCAATGAGAGCAAGACATCACTGCCGTTGTCAGAGCGCGATCAGACCTCACTAAGCGAGTGCTGAACGCAGTTAGTGGTGTATTAGAGGTAAAAAATGATATAAATACTGTTCAGTTTCTCATACAAACCGATCGTTTCGTATCTTAGGACATCATGTGTGTCACAAGCCGCAGGGTTTAATTTGGATTTGTCTGTGCATGTTTTTTTACTCTTAGACAAAGTTCCCATTGACATGCATTATACGACTGACAGACGGCAACGGTTGGAGTTAAAAATCATCATTTGTGTTCTACTGAAGAAACAAAGTCACCTACATCTTGGATGTGCTGGGGGTAAGCAGATAAACATCACATTTTCATTTTTGGGTGAACTATCTCTTTAAGCCTGCAGCATAACAAAATGTAATAAAACAAAATAAAAAGGTCTGAATACATCCTAAAATTAATTGTAAATATCATTTTTTTTTTTCTCAAGCCACAATATTTAAACTCCACATCAGTATATAATTTAATAAAATGTATCAGCTAGTTCATGCACAGCTTTTCTTATTGTCTCACAGACAGATGAAAACAGAATCACAACATGGCATTACAACACCTATAAACCAGTCACAGACGGATTGAAACCAAAAACTTTAGGCATCTTAAAACACATACACAATTTAGTTGTTAATTTAGTTGTAAAACAGTTGTCTGCCAGTGTTAAAAGCATATAAAAGAACAGTTTGTATGGGGTCATGCTTTTCAAACAATAAATATTATTATTTTTTTTTTTTTGGACAATAAAACCAAGTAGGGTTTAACTGTAAAAACGATAAACCTTGTGGGAAACAGAAACTCTCTCGAGGTCAGAACTGTTAGACAGGGTTTGAGCAACTGCTATAAAGATTAATTTTGACATTACTGATGATTAAAGTTGATGTCAATGTTTGTACGCTCATTTGCAAACTGAATATACTCTCTTAAATATACTTTATATATATATCTGTCAATGGGCATCAATTCAACAGCAATCGCTTTATAGTAATGTCTTTTTACTTGATTCACAAGAAATTTATTTAGACTCAAACATGTTCAGAGTTCAGCCCAAAATGGTCTTACAGGAAATGCAAAACCACCAGTTTTGTGAGTTTGAAGGTTTCCAAATACATGAGGCTCATTTTGAGCAGATCTTACAGTTGGTGGTGAGAACTGAAACTGAAATGAATTAGAGCATTCGAATGCTTCTTCTCACATCACAAGTGTGACATTAATGATTAAACATTCACTGACTTGACATGCTTTACCATGTTACAGTGAGTGTGTGGGGTTTATCATTTTATAGTTAGTTTGGACATAAAAATCAATGCTAACCAATAATGTGTCAGCCCAACATAGTCTGGAAGTTCAAGTATATTTTCTTTTCAAGCTACTAATTTTAAACCCAAATAAATATAGCCTAGGTGAATATATCCTGTTAAATAAGTGCATGTTGTCAGTTGCTAAAACTGGGACAAAATGAGACATTCTGTTGTTTTGAAATGACGATGAAATTTACAAAAGTCTAACTGTGCACAGATCTGCAAATTAAAGCATGTTAGTAATCTAAGTGCATTAAACCATCATGGTTGTGCATATATTACATCTGAAACGACACCTTTTGTACATTGCAGCAGCGGTCGAATGCTATAAAGATACAGATCAAATATGTCACTTAATAACAGATGATTTTTGAAATCAAGCAGATCAGATCTTCTACATGTGTATGGACTTTAGAGTTAAACTCAATGAAATAATAAATAAAGGATATTGAGGAGAAGCTGATTGTCATGACTGCAATAATGAGCTGTGGAAACAGAATATTCCCATTCATATCAATAACTGCATTATCAGGGAGAAGTATTAAACCAGATCCGAATGGAATTCATAAATGTGACCTGGACATGTTTTCATTGGAGAATATTCAGGGATTCAGAGACTGTCTTGATATCAGCTGTTACATTCGATCAAGGATGATCGCGTCTTCCATGGGAAAGGATCGTTCAATGCTGTAGATATTGTCCTCAGAAGTAATAAAAAAAAATTGAATTGAGAGAATTTGGAGGTTTAAAATGTCTTGGATTGTATCCATTGGAATCATCATGAAGTGCTCAAATGTTTTTAAATTATGGTTTAAAAAAAGAAAGGCATTTTTCAGGCAAATGTCTTTGGAACTCAAAGTCCCATAATGCATCTTTCTGTAAACTACAACACAATATTTCTAGGGTAACGGTCACATACTGAAAGGCTTTCACTGTTGCAGCTCCTCTTGAGGTAGAGCTTGTTGGTCGGTTCAATATAATGAGATATATTTGAGTCAGCGTGAGGGCGAGGGATGATGGGAGTTGCATGACTTCAGTCTCACACAGCCGGGCCTGTCATTTGACTGTTGTAGTCTGCAGTCTCCATTTTAAGGATATATGGGATGATACTGTCGATCGGTACGTTGCCGATAAGGCCGGTGAAAAACAGCTCCTCAGTTATATTGGAACTCATCGACCGCAGCGCTGGTAAACGCAACAGGATCCGAGCCAACCTGCCACATCAATCAATTAATGAGAGCACATTAACAAATCAGCCAATTAGCAAACACCTGAGGCTGCGTCTACATTAATCCGGATACATCTGAAGGCGGCGTTTTCATTTCAAAACACTCCGCTATTTTCAAGAGTTTGCCAACTTTCTCATCCACATCGAAATCACTGTACTGTGCATGTGTAAAACATAATAAAAGCTCACTGAGATGATATGAGAGACCAGATATAATAAAGTTTTCATGTTATTCTTCCTCCACAATCATTTTATTAACAAAATATCCCATCATTCACTAGTGTGGTCACACTCAATCACCACTCCATGTCTGGACTAAAACACAATCACCCTCATGCTTTGACACAGGACAGCAATGGACGGAGCGCTCTTTAGAGCTTCTTTAGAGATCTTTAGAAAAAAAATATCAACAATTGAAGATTTATTGTGCACTTTAGTTAGATTCATTGAATAAAATGTGTGCTGAAATCACTGATCTTGTGCTGCACTGACTGACAGCTGCTGTGATTATAAAGAAAGCACAGTGCTCAATTTCTGTCTTACTGTATTTCATGATTTTGTGAGTACTTCATACTTCACCTAGACAAAATTTATTTATAAACCTAGTATTTTTATGTTTAATATTTATTTAAAACCGACACTGAGTGAAATTCTATTGCAGGAAATGTCTAATATAAGCCAATAAATGCTACTCTGCCGCCATCTGCTGGTTATAGTGGTAATTAATGGTCTTTTTTTTATTTTAAATTAAAGTGTTTTCTATCAAATGTTGGATTTCCTACATCTTAAAACATTTGCTTTTACAAACGGGGACAATCTCAGAAGGATGAACAGATAATGTTTGTGGTCATCACATTAAAAATAACATTTGAAGTGCTGGAAAAATGTTTCGTGTGTATGTCCAATTACAGATTTATATATTGATTTTACAGTCCACACTACAAACAGCGTCTTCAAAAAGCTCAGTTTTCACAGGACAAAAATGAAAGGAAAGGTCAAAACAGAGGAGGTTTTAAAATGCTTCAAATGTATCCAGATTATTACAGACGCAACCTAAAAGAAATACAACCTCGGTTCTGTGAACAGCAAATGAGGCATGTTGTCAGTAACCACATTAAAAAATTACAAAACAAAGTTTGCAAAACAAAGAAAAAATAATGATTAGATAAATATACTTACAATTACCAGTGTATTACCAGTGTATTTCCTCTGGGTGAGGTTTGCTTTATGGAAACGATACTTTATGGACACTCAAGTCCAAGGTGGTCTATAATACCAGCAACAAGCAAATCATTAGCATCTAAACAGCACTTTCCTAGATGGCACATGACCTGTTATTATGGGTATACAGTCAAAGCAAAATGTATTCAGACACCTTGAACATTTCATTCATTAATAAATACAGTTTATTCATTATAGTTTAAAAATAAGGTAATAAAATATGATGAGATTTCAGAGTTAAACTGTGTCAGAAAATCTTAATTATGTCAGATAACACTTAAAGGTGCCCTAGAACTTTTTTTAAAAAGATGTAATATAAATCTAAGGTGTCCCCTGAATGTGTCTGTGAAGTTTCAGCTCAAAATACCCCATAGATTTTTTTTAATTCATTTTTTTAACTGCCTATTTTGGGGCATCATTATAAATGAGCCGATTCAGGGCTACTGGCCCTTTAATTCTCGTGCTCCACGCCCACGGAGCTCGCGCTTGCCTTGAACAGTGCATAAACAAAGTTTACACAGCTAATATAACGTCTCGGTTACGTATGTAACCCTCGTTCCCTGAAGGAGGAAACGGAGACGTACGTCAGTAGTGACCGACGAATTGGGATATCGCTAGAGAGCCCCTATCAGCTTAGAGAAAACTAAAACAAGCCAATGGACATTGGCGTACGATATTTGCATAACGCACCCCTCCCCAAACCGGGGCATATAAAAGGGGGAGGAGATGCAATCGCACTCTGTTTTTCGCTGAGGAGACAACTGGTGTCCGCACTGCAGCGAAGGTACAGAAACTGTGGCGACGGGACGTACGTCTCTGTTCCCTCCTTCAGGGAATGAGGGTTACATACGTAACCGAGACGTTCCCTTTCAGTCGGTCACGTTCGACGTACGTCAGTAGTGACCGACGAATTGGGATCCCAAATAAAACGCCACAGTTACGAAACCCCTTCCAGTGCCCAGCGCAGGCTCTAGCCGCCCGTCGCACCAAGGGGACGGAGAAGGGGGCGAGCTTACGCCGATATACCCACTAAGTAAACTAGACTACACTGGGGAAGCGAACCCGTAGGGGACGCTGCGGAGCCACTACCTACCCAGTGGGGAAGGAATTTACGTGGAACATATGGCCTGGCCCGAAGGGCAGAACACATACGAATCCCTGGGATGGCTCCACCTGAGTAGGGGGAGACTCATGGCTGACGGCTGGAGTCAAAGATGCACGTATCCAGCCCAGAGGGCGGGAATGGCATTGCAAGCCGACACATAGAACAGGCTCAACGCGTCTACCGGCTAGTGGAAGCGAGTACACGGGAAGAAACCGGTTCCACACGTAAGCTATAAAACCTAGCAAACGTGTTGGGTGTCGCCCAGCCCACAACTCTACAGATATCTGTCAGCGAGGCGCCATGAGCCAACGCCCAGGAAGAGGCCATTCCTCTGGTGGAGTGGGCTCTCAACCCGAACGGGCAAGGCACGCCCTGGGAATCGTAAGCCAGGGCGATGGCATCCACAAACCAGTGGGCCATCCTCTGCTTGGAGACAGCCTTTCCCTTCTGCTGGCCTCCGTAACAGACAAAGAGCTGATCTGAAGTCCTGAAGCTTCGAGTTCTATCCACGTAAACGCGCAGAGCGCGAACTGGACAGAGCGAAGCCAGGGCTGGGTCTGCCTCCTCCAAAGGCAGCGCTTGCAGGTTCACTACCTGATCTCTGAAGGGAGTGGTAGGAACCTTGGGTACATATCCAGGCCGGGGTCTCAGGATGACGTGAGAATCCCCAGGCCCGAATTCCAGGCACGATTCGTCGACCGAAAATGCGTGCAGGTCGCCTACCCTCTTGAGCGAGGCCAATGCAACCAGGAGGACGGTCTTAAGGGACAGTACTTTTAACTCGACTGATTGCAAGGGCTCGAAGGGATGACGCCGAAGGGATGAAGGAACTAAGGTGAGATCCCAAGAGGGTATGGAGGGGGGACGAGGCGGATTCAGTCTCCTCGCTCCCCTCAGGAACCTGACGACCAGATCGTGCTTCCCCAAGGATTTCCCATCAACTGCATCGTGATGTGCGGCAATGGCGGCAACATACACTTTGAGGGTGGAGGGAGACAGCCTTCGCTCCAAGCCCTCTTGCAGGAAGGAAAGCACGGATCTGACCGAGCATGATCGGGGGTCTTCTCGGTGAGAAGAACACCATTCAACGAACAGGTTCCACTTCAACGCATAGAGGCTCCTAGTGGAAGGAGCTCTAGCGGAAGTGATGGTGTCTACAACCGCTTGCGGGAGATCACTTAGAACCTCCGCATCCCGTCCAGGGACCACACGTGGAGGTTCCACAGGTCGGGACGCGGGTGCCACAGGGTGCCCCCTCTCTGAGTCAGAAGGTCCTTCCTCAGAGGAATCGGCCAAGGAGGGGCTGTCGTGAGGAGTATCAGGTCCGAAAACCATGTCCGGGTGGGCCAATAAGGGGCCACCAACAAGACCTGCTCCCCGTCCTCCCTGACTTTGCACAAGAGTTGTGCAAGAAGGCTCACTGGGGGAAACGCATATTTGCGAAGGCCCCGGGGCCAACTGTGTGCCAGCGCATCCGTGCCGAGAGTACCTGCGGTCAGGGAATAGAACCACTGGCACTGAGCATTCTCCTGGGAGGCAAACAGATCTATCTGAGCCTCGCCGAAGTAACGCCAAATCAGTTGGACCACCTGGGGATGGAGTCTCCATTCGCCCGCAAGTGGAGGCTGCCGTGAGAGCTTGTCGGCCGCACGGTTGAGCACACCTGGGACATGAATGGCACGAAGCGACCTCAGATGCTTCTGACTCCATAACAAGAGATGGCGGGCGAGTTGCGACATGCGGCGGGAGCGTAGACCACCTTGATGGTTGATGTACGCTATGGTCGCGATGTTGTCTGAGCGGACTAGAACGTGCTTGCCTGTCAACAGCTCCTTGAAGCGGCCCAGCGCAAGACGAACTGCCAGCAACTCGAGGCAATTGATATGCCAATGCAGCTGAGGCCCCGTCCAAAGACCCGAAGCTGCATGCCCGATGTACGTGGCGCCCCACCCTGAGGTCGAGGCGTCTGTGTGGACCACAGCATGCCTGGACACCTGTTCGAGGGGAACTCCCGCCCGCAGGAACGAGGGGTCTGACCATCGAGTGAGGGCACAGCGGCAGCTCAGTGTAACAGGAACACGAAACGTGCCGCGTTGCCACGCCCATCTCGGGACCCGGCCGTGTAGCCAGTGTTGGAGCGGCCTCATATGAAGCAATCCGAGCGGCGTGACTGCAGCTGCGGATGCCATATGCCCCAGGAGCCTCTGAAACATTTTCAGTGGGGCCGCTGTCCTGCACTTGAGCGTACTCAGGCATTTCAACACCGACTGGACGCGCTCCTCGGCGAGTTGCGCAGTCAGGGCGACCGAGTCCAGTTCCATACCGAGATAAGAGATCCTCTGCCCGGGGGAGAGTTTGCTCTTGTCCCAGTTGACCCGAAGACCCAACCGGCTGAGGTGTGCCAACACCAGGTCCCTGTGTTCGCACAACTGTTCTCGCGAGCTGGCTAGAATAAGCCAGTCGTCGAGATAGTTGAGAATACGAACGCCTTGTTCCTTGAAGGGAACAATGGCCGCCTCCGCAATCTTCGTAAAGACGCAGGGGGACAGGGCCAGCCCGAAGGGCAGGACTTTGTACTGATATGCCCGACCCTCGAACGCAAACCGTAGGAAGGGTCTGTGACGAGGCAGAATCGAGACATGAAAGTACGCGTCCTTCAGGTCTATCGCTGCGAACCAATCTTGGGGACAGATGCATTGAAAAATGCGTTTCTACGTCAACATCTTGAACGGCAGCCTGTGCAGGGACCGGTTCAGGACTCGCAGATCCAAGATTGGCCGTAACCCACCTCCTTTCTTCGGTACAATGAAGTAGGGACTGTAGAACCCTGACTTCATATCGGCTGGAGGGACCGGCTCGATTGCATCCTTCGCCAGGAGGACAGCAATCTCCGCCCGAAGAACAGGAGCGCTGTCCAGTGACACCTGAGTGTAGTGGACACCTCTGAACACCGGGGGACGCCGGGCGAACTGAATCGCATAGCCGAGCCTGACAGTACGGATGAGCCAGCGGGACGGGCTGGGAAGCGCTAGCCAGGCTTCCAGACACCGAACGAGCGGGACCAAGGGCACCACAGGCGCACCGGGAGTGGGGCAGCGAGGCAGAGTACTGAGGTTCGACTCGGACGGCACAGCGGCCCGAAGTGGAGTCAGACTCTGCGGAGTGACAGCACCGATGGGAGACGGTACACGTGGTACGGCCTGCACCATCGGGATGCCCCCCTCTGGCGAATTGAGAGGGGGCTGCGGACACCGAGGCAGGGCCCCGGGTCCTGACAACCGTGCCCTCTTGTGACCTGGAGGAAGGAAGGGAAACAGCTCTTTCTGTGAAAAGGTGGGTACCGCTGGACTCCGGAGAGCCAGCGGCGGAACAGACACAAACAAATTTCTCCCGGCCCTCCCCCGGGAGTGGAGGAGATGATGGAATCCTCCCCCGAAGAGCTGCAACTTCCTCCTCCAGGTCGCCCGCTTCAGGATCGCGACTTCCTCGACCTCTTGCCACCTGGCTTGGCTTGAGCGGGCTGGGTGCCACGTCCGGCACTGGCTCCCTGCTGTTTGGCTGGTGGAGGCTGCTGCTTGGCCAACTTAGCAGGGGCGGAGGACGATGCGGGCGGGCACCCTCGGCGACGAGCAGGCTGAGGTTGCGCCGCCGGCGGGGTGGAGGCAGCAGCGGGCCGGCGGGGCAGGACATGTTTTATGGCCTCAGCCTGCTTCTGGGCAGCGGAGAACTGTTGGGCGAAGCTCTCCACTGCGTCGCCGAAAAGGCCAGCCTGGGACACGGGGGAGTCCAGGAACCGATATTTATCGGTCTCCCTCATGTCAGCCAGGTTTAGCCATAGGTGGCGCTGCTGGACTACCATAGTAGCCATCGCTTGACCAACGGAGCGTGCTGTCACTTTAGTCGCCCGGAGAGCGAGATCGGTGGCAGCACGCAACTCCCCCAGCAGATGTTGGTCAAGACCACCCTGCGGCATTTCCGATAACGCTTTTGCTTGGTATACTTGCAAAAGGGCCATGGCATGCAGGGCGGAGGCGGCCTGCCCACAAGCTCTGTAAGCCTTCTCCGTCAGAGAGGAAGAAAACTTACAGGCTCGGGACGGAAGGCGCGGTTCACCACGCCAGCCGGCGGCCGTAGGGCACAACTGCATCGCTACAGACCGTTCGACTGGAGGGATCCCCGTATAGCCTTTAGCCTCTCCGCCATCCAGGGTGGTGAAGGCGGACGAGGGCCCTGGTCTCGAACGAACACTATACGGCGTCCGCCAAGACCTGGTCACCTCGTCGTGCACCTCCGGGAAGAAAGGCATCGGAGTGGGACGCTGAGGACCAGCGCGGCCCGCCCCGAGGTACCAATCGTCAAGC
Source organism: Culter alburnus (assembly GCA_028476615.1). Taxonomy (NCBI): domain Eukaryota; kingdom Metazoa; phylum Chordata; class Actinopteri; order Cypriniformes; family Xenocyprididae; genus Culter; species Culter alburnus. The sequence continues at coordinate 5,109 of JAOTNS010001055.1, read as the reverse complement.
CGAGAGGGGCCGGGACAGGGTGGAGGGTTCCACACGAGCCCGACGCTCTTGGCTGCCCGGGAAAGCACAGCCATCAACTCAGGAACCGACTCGGCCACAGCCGCCGCCCCTTGAGACGGGGGCTCAGCCGAATCATCCTCTCCCGAGGACTCCTGCTCGCCTTCCGATACCGTGATCGACATCTGATCCTCCGCAGGTGCACCGAAGGACAGTACCGCACGCTCTGAAGAGGCCCGGCACGGCACGGAGGTAACACCACTGGCTGCGGTGCTGAAGAGGCGGCAGGGGCCCGCGGAGCAGCGCTCGGCGGGGAAGCCCTAACCGTGATCCTCAAGTCACCCTGCCTACACGCTGACGAACCGTCACTCCGACCGGGGCCAAAGAAACGGCCGCACGGGGCATAGGGGAGGGGACCCCCGCTCCCTGAGAACCAAGGAACGAAAGTCTCAACCTCAGCACCGCGATAGTCATGTTCCCACAATGAGAACATGAACCATCTACAAACGCTGCCTCAGCGTGCTGAACGCCCAAGCACGTGATACAGCGATTGTGCCCATCAGCAGGGACCAGGGAACGACCACATCCAGTAGCGCACAGACGAAATGCCATCTCCTCAGATGCAGGGTTCGTCTGTAAAGTCTGATAGAGGGGGAATCACAGCTCTTTTGTGAATGAGACACACAGGGAGTGTCACGAGAGTGTGGAAAACACACACAAGGGACCCGGCCAAATCGCAGACCAAACTAGTTGGAATTACAGCGGAACGCTGTTTCACAGCCGATGTTGCCGCCCGGACCCGGAAGCTTGTGGTACTCGCTGCAATGTCGTCGCGCCAAACACGGTAAGAGTGCTGTTTTCTTCTTGTTTGAAGATCTTCTCAGCCGTAGGACACCAACACTTGGCTCTGAAGTGAAAGACAGAGTGCGATTGCATCTCCTCCCCCTTTTATTTGCCCCGGTTTGGGGAGGGGTGCGTATGCAAATATCGCACGCCAATGTCCATTGGCTTGTTTTAGTTTTCTCGAAGCTGATAGGGGCTCTCTAGCGATATCCCAATTCGTCGGTCACTACTGACGTACGTCGAACGTGACCGACTGAAAGGGAACCCTCAAATTGATCTTTACAAAGTGTTCGTCATGCATGCGGCATGCATGCGTCGGATTATGTGAGTATTGTATACTGTTATATTGTTTACATTGATTCTGAATGAGTTTGAGGCTGTGCTCCGTGGCTAACGGCTAATGCTACACTGTTGAGAGATTTATAAAGAATGAAGTGTGTTTATGAATTATACAGACTGCAAGTGTTTAATAATGAAAATAGTGACGTCTCTTGTCTCCGTGAATACAGTAAAAACGATGGTAACTTTAACCACATTTAACAGTACATTAGCAACATGCTAACGAAACATTTAGAAAGACAATTTACAAATATCACTAAAAATATCATGATATCATGGATCATGTCAGTTATTATTGCTCCATCTGCCATTTTTCGCTATTGTTCTTGCTTGCTTACCTAGTCTGTTGATTCACCTGTGCAGATCCAGACGTTAATACTGGCTGCCCTTGTCTAATGCCTTTCATAATGTTGGGAACATGGGCTGGCATATGCAAATATTGGGGGCGTACACCCCGACTGTTACGTAACAGTCGGTGTTATGTTGAGATTCGCCTGTTTCTCGGAGGTTTTTAAACAAATTAGATTTATACAAGAAGGAGGAAACAATGGAGTTTGAGACTCACTGTATGTCATTTCCATGTACTGAACTCTTGTTATTTGACTATGCCAAGATAAATTCAATTTTTCATTCGAGGGCACCTTTAAGCAAAACATGGTCAGGTCAAAGTGTCAGAATCATTTTTGGTTCCAAATTTTTTTATCAGTTTTACTGGTAGGATTTTTGGGTATAATATGTCACAGTTTACTATATATTACTATATATATTGAACTATAGTCACCTGCACCCACTAGTAAAAATATATCAAAAATGTCTAAATAATTTTTGGTTGACAGTAGATGCAAACGTGTGAAGTGCATTCTGAATTCCCACTGCAAACATGCTAAAGTGCCCCATTATGCATTTTAAGATTTCAACCTTTCATGTAGTGTGTAATAAAGCTGTTTGTGAATGTAAAAGGTCTGCAAAGTTTTAAAGATCAAAGTGCAGATAAACAGAGTTATGGGGCCCTATCTTGCACCCAGCGCAATTGACTTTGTACACCGACGCATGTGTCATTCCTATTTTGCACCCGCGCAAAGCGCGCTTTTCCCTCCACAGAAGCACGTCGCTAAACTAGTGAATGAACTTGCGCTCCCTGGGCGGTTCAGCGCAAAAAAGGAGGCGTGTTCCGGCGCAAACAATCCCTGGTGCTATTTTGCTGTTCCATTAAACAATTGCGCCACTGACCAGAAAAAACCTAGTCTAAAGTCAATGGCGCAATATTTTTTTGTTAGAGCGTGTTGGTAGTAACTGCGCCTCTGGGCGCGTCCACAGTGCGCGTTGACTTTGCTTATTACACACAGGGATGCGCATCACACAAACATGCCAAACATTAAAAACAAAAGGATTATAGTGTAAAAGAATATTATTGTGTAGGCTACATAAATATAAAAATGTAATGATGAATAGTCATTGCGTGTATTAGAATTAGGCTACCTATTTTCAGTTCAGCCTGCTATTACAAATAATGATGAACGAAATTGGCTAATTAATTGGACAATCGTGCCAATACACACACACATATATATTAACCGACTCATCGCGCGGAGCTATTTGAAAGCCTGCATCCAACGCAGACGACTGAAAGATTGACTGGCCACTTAACAGGCAATTTCAGCTTTTCCGCCAACAAATTCCGTCATGTAAATATCAATCCGCCATGGCGCGAGCGCATCTCGCTCTTAAAGGGAATGGTAGATGACACTCTGATTGGTTTATTTCACGTTACGCCCAAACCACACCTATGAATAATGAAGCTACTTCAGACCAACCCATTTTAGATTTGCGCCGGGCGCAAGAGCCATTTATCCCGCCGGGAAAATAGCAACAGCGCCGAGACCCGCCCACAAAGTTACTTGCGCTTCGCGCTTTGACACTTGCGTTTCAGATCGTTAAAATAGGGCCCATGGTCTCTGTGGCAGCAGGATGAGTAGCGCGAGTGTTAATGAGCGTCACATGCGCATCGCACCAGTCTCGAGTTTCTCAGGAGTTTCGGGAACACAGAAGGAAGATCGATGACAGTGAAGGACGAGAGAGGACCAGGCCTGGGCTTTACGTTATGTTTTGTTTATGTGTGTGCGGCAGTCGTTTTTACTTTAGTATTGGTGTTTGTTTATTTTGATATGATTAAAGTGTTGAAATGTTCGCCACCTCCTTCTTCCCTTAACAACATACCTCATGAGAGCTGATGAGAAAATTCTGTGTTTTTGACTTTGGATGCATGTAAACTGTACTGCAGGACACTCTGAAAACAAAATTAGGAGCCTTTGAAGTAGCATAATTGGGGCACTTTAAAATCCTTGTGGTAACTGACAGCATGACACAAATGCTTTTGACAGAGATAAGATGCATTTCACCCAGAATATCACTTTAATATGTTGCAGACCTGTAGGTATCTTCAGGATAGGTCTTTTGCACATAGTCCTGGAGCTCCATCTGCGCTTTTTCCTGGAACTTTTCAATCTGGCTACAGCTGCTCAAACCTGGATGATCTTGTGAAGAAATGGATCAGTTGTGAGATTATAAGTGTATTACAACTGCAACATTCTGGCCTTCCTGGAGGAATTTAAGGGTTGTGTGAAGCTGTGAGCAGCACATGTACCTGGACTGAAGAGGACAATAGCTTTTAAGTAGGCGTATTCATATCCGTCCGTCTGTAGCTTTGCCATGCTGTTGCAGAACTCCTGCAGCTTCCATATGTGCTCCATGACTAGTTTAATGCGTTCACTCGATAGCTTGTCTACTGAGAGGAGATCAGCTGTTAGTTCATGAAAGCCAATGACAACGCTTCAGTTCCATCATCATATTAACAGAGGTAACTTACACCAACAATTTTTGATGCTGGAGATATTTTCATCATAGACGTGTCTTAAAGGGTTAGTTCACCCCAAAATTAAATTTCTGTCATTAAATTATGAACATTAGCAGAAGCTCAACCTAACCTGAATGACACACAAGAACAAACCTCTTCCTGAAGCTCAAACGTGCAATGAGGTTCATTCTCGTGTGTTAACAGCACGTTTGAGCTTCCGGAAGATGTTTGTTCTTGTGCGTCATTCAGGTTAGGATGAACTTCTGCTAATGTTCGCTGATCATGTTTACATGTGAGTAAAAGCCTAAATAAGATCTCTTCATCATACCAAACGATCGATTCTCTTCAGAAAATTTGGACTAAACCACTTGAATTATATGGATTAGTTTTCTGATCTCTTTATGAACTTTTTTGAAGCGTCAAAGTTTCAGTTACAAAGGCAGCCAATGGAAGGAAATCTGACAGCATTCTGTCATCAAAAATATCTTAATTTGTGATCTGAAGACGAACGAAGGGCTTACGGGTGTGGAACGACATGAGGGTGAGAAATTATTGACAGAAATTTCATTTTTGGGTGAACTAACCCTTTAAACAAATAACCATTTGAACCCATTAACCCATTTATTATGACGCGTTAAATGTGCCATATTTTTGGTCTATTTGTACATTTGAAAACAGCGTAAAGAAACATATTCTTTGAAAATATTTAGAAAGTGTAAATGTTTGAACTGTGCGGCAAAATTTACCATTGCAACCGCAGTAGGTGCATTCATTTTTTATTTCTTTTATTTCATTAATTTAATTTCTGACTCTAACTCCTAGAGCAGGGGTCGGGAATTAAGTTTGGCATCGGGCCAAAGAGATGACGGGCCAGAACTTAGCCAAAAGATAATTTAAATTAAATTGATGAAAAATGTGACTAGAATTGCATGTGACAGACTGTTTCAGTGTCTTTCTAACTGGTATTGAGCTGTTACTCTGTGTTAAATCCTGTAGTAGGAGAGTCATTAACAAAAAGCCACATTTGTGTGGCAGTGTCCGGGTTTTACACTGGATAAATTAATAAAGTTGGAGTG
>JAOTNS010001054.1:0-73351 GCA_028476615.1 Culter alburnus | reverse complement strand
CACGACCACGATGGCCACACAGAGACAAGGCCGCGATCGGCCACACGACACGGGGCCACACAGAGAACAAGGCCGCGATGGCCACACGACACGAAGGGCCACACAGAGACAAGGCATGATCGGCCACACAGAGACAAGGCCGCGATCGGCCACACGACCACGATGGGCCACACAGAGATGAGGCCGCGATCGGCCACACGACCACGAAGGGCCACACAGAGACAAGGCCGCGATCGGCCACCGACCACGAAGGGCACACGACGGCCACACGGATGGGCCACCAGAGACAAGGCCGCGGCCATAGGCCGCGATGGGCCACACGACCAAGAGGGGCACACACGAGGCCGCACGGCCACACGACCACCACACAGAGACGAGGCCGCGATCGGCCACACGACCACGATAGGCCACATAGAGACGAGGCCACGATAGGCCACATAGAGACGAGGCCACGATAGGCCACATAGAGACAAGGCCACGATAGGCCGCATGAAGACAAAGCCACGATAGGCCACATAGAGACAAGGCCACGATAGGCGCATGAAGACAAAGCCACGATAGGCCGCATGAAGACAAGGCCACGATAGGCTGCATGGAGACAAGGCCGCAATAAGCCTCAGAAAATTCATAAGGTTATAGAAGCTGAAAATAGTATGAAGAAATACGGCAAACATACACCACCACAAGTATTTGCGTGAAATTACTAAGAGACAGAGAAAGAACAAGAAAGGGAGATAACATGGAGACAAGGCTGTGATGAGCCCCAGAAAATCATAAGGCTATAGAATCTGAAAATGGCATGATGAAAATACGAAAACATACCACCACCAGTATTTGCATGAAATTACTTAACACGTGATGAGAGAAGGATAAAGAACAAGAAAGGGAGATAACAAGCAACATAGAGACAAGGCCACAATAGGCCACATGGAGACAAGGCCACGATAGGCCACAAGAAGGCAAGGCCATGATAGGCCACAAGAAGGCAAGGCCACGATAGGCCACATAAAGACAAGGCCGCGATCGGCCACATGGAGACAAGGCCGCGTTAGAAAATACGTTAAAGCTATAGAAGCTAAAAATACAGAAGCAATGATGAAAACGAGAAACATACCACCACCACCAGTATTTGCAGAAAATTACTGATTGTAATGAGCATTTGAGTTGAGCATTGAGCACAAGCAGTCCCTTCAATCTGCTGTTAGGAAAATTCTAAAACCGCTAGTGGCTTGACGGAACTTAGCCAACAGGACTCCATCTAGCAGTCAGAACCTGCCGAGAGAACCCCCAAAAGAAAGTTAACTAGATAGGTATGAGAATACTAAATTACATAGATACAGATGAAGACTGAGAAAACCTTGTCATAATGCTATTGAAGAAAGGAAAACACATACTTGGTAATGCTTTATTAGCTAACCTTAGCTAGCTATTGAACTCTGCAAAAGCTAGCAAACTTGGCAAAAGGATAATGCGCTAATTGTGTTCAGTACCTCGGTGAAGAGAAAAACTTAAGAGCCCTGCACAGGAGATGGGCGCGCGATAAGCATAAGCAAAATGCTTATAACCAGGCAGGGGCAGAGTACTGAGCGCAATAAATCCAGATGTTTGAAATGCGGTAGGCAGCACGATCGCGATGAACACATCCACAATAGTCACGTCACGGAAATTGCAGTGATTAGACCAAGTTGCATGCGTTCAGGTCCTGAAGATGAGCACACTATTTTCTGTGAACACCAAAATGTGTGTACCATCTATTTGTGTGGATGGGCGCGCGGGTTATGTCAAAAGTCCTTGTGCATACAGCGCTTATGCTTAGGTAACGAACACAGAAAACTGATGGCTAATTGTAGGGGGAGCACAATGCGAGATCGAATTGATGAAATGTTAGAATATCTTCAGGATATTAATTTGATCTAGCTTACAGTCAACAGACTAATACACAGAACCGCATAAACTTTAAACACGCTCAAATGCAGATTGGTATGATAGTATGACGCTAGACCAAGTAAAACATATCTGCTTTATCTCACGATTTTAATTTGACAAATAAACTGACAAGTATGAGTAATATTTCAGCACTGGAAGTATTTTGGTAGAATGAATCATCTTATCCTTTATAGCTATACCCTGGGATTCGCTTGGCACTGATATCCGTCTCTCATTACGATCACACCCACAATTTCACACTGAAATAGATTTTAGTTTTATGCGGTGAAGACAATTGCAGTGTTATTTACATTAATTTATTTCCTGAACTTAAATACTTACCTGAAAATATAAACATTACATTTAAAGGTGCAATAAGTAATATTTTTTGCTGTAAATAACGGAAACCACTAGTCCAGTGTTATATTTTTTTTTACTTGAGTACTTACAATATCCCAATGTTTCCAAAACTATATTTAAATTGTGAAAAAATACAATTTTAACCAAGGCTCCGGACGTGTGAGGAGTTGCCTGTCAATGGCGTCATACCCGTCACACCAGCGGCCTCATTCAGTTCCCACAACATTCGGCCCTGCTCTGCTTCATACTACAATAACGTTAATATTCACATCCATGAACATAATTCTTCCTGAGTCCTATCCTATTCTTTTGCACTGACCGTTAAGGTGGAGACCACATGTCCCAAGATTCTTACATGCCATACCCTACTGAGACCCTGCGACCTCATATGAGGACATTACATTTTTGCCTCTTGACACAATGATAGTCAATTTTGTAAATCTTAGACCTGTTGGCCACATTTAGGGACACTGCAAACACCATCTTGTGGGATATCACAACATTACACCACTGTCAGTGAGAACACAATGGCTGGAATATCAGCAAAAACTTCTACTCCAGTTCCCGAAAGAAAAATGACCCAGGTAAAAAATCTATTCAAATTATATGAATGAAACAAATGTTTATGTACAATACTGTCTCTATCATCATATGGGGATTAAAATTTGACATATTTTAGTAATAGTAGCACTCTAGGACATCAGTAAATGTGAAGCACTCGTTTGAGGACATTGGGACTATATAACGTTATTTTTTCTACCATGTGGTTAGCTAACATGGGAATATTTAGATGGATTTAGACGCATTAGCATTGAAAAAACAACAGCATTTGTCTGTGTGTGTGTGTGTGTGTGACCAGAGTAAATCATGGTAAATCATAGTAAATAATACTACATATGGTTATCAAGGTGAATCATGCTAGAATCCTGGCAAATCATTCTAGTAAATATCAGATATCGGCAGATAGGCCTACTCAAACCCCAGCTGGATCTCTAATTTTTTTACGTTATTACAGCGAAACTTTCATGTCAAGAGCAGAACAATTTCATGGCAATTGCAAACAACTCTGAGGTGGAGGACCTCTCAGATGGGGAAGATAATGATCCTGCTGTGGACGAAGTCATTTTACAAGATGTTGACCTCATGGATGAGCATCCTGATTTTTCGCCACCTGATTCATCAGGAGATGATTCCGGTGAAGAGTACACACCACCTGATGCAGCTGAAGATACTGACTCTGAGAATGAAAGTCAGCCAAATCATCCACAAGTGCACAGACGTGGACGTAAACAACAGCATATTAAGAATGAGAGCTGGATGAGGAAGATCAGAGACATGGAGAGCCCAGACCAGAACCAAGGAATGCTGGACGTGGAGAACGCTGGAGGTCTGCTCCATTTAGACCAAATTTGGTCCAGTTTCAGGATGGAGATGATGGACTGAAAGATGAGCGAACAGGTTGGCAGCCACTGGATTATGGGCAGTACATTGACTCAGACCTGATGAAACTCATTGCTGACTGCACAAATGCCATGTCACTGGGTAACAGTGGGAGATCTCTCTCAACTTCGGTAGATGAGATTTATCACTTTTTTGGAGCAGCATCTTGATGTCTTGCGTGCCTTATCCACAGATAAGGATGTTTTGGTCCAATGCCCTACAAATCCCTGCCATTAGTAACACAATGTCACGTGATCGCTTCTTCAAACTTAGGAGCCATCTGAAAGTAGTTATTGACTATGATGTATCAGAAGATAAGAGGGAAACCAACAAATTCTGGAAGGTGAGGCCTTTTATGGACCGTATACTTACCGGCTGCCGCCTTCAGGTTCGTCCAGAATGCGTCTCAATAGACGAGCAGATGATCCCGTTTACAGGGGCCTGTCCATTCCGACAATACGTGCCACTAAAGCCAAATCCAGTGGGAATGAAGAACTTTGTGCTGGCATCTGTGGATGGACTCATGCTAGACTTTGAAGTCTATCAAGGTTCAAAAACCCTGGCTTCGAAGGTTCAGGACTCAGATGGATTGGGTCTAGGAACACTAGTCATCAAACGTCTTTCCGAAACCCTCACTGCTGGCACACAAGTGTATTGTGATCGCTTCTTTACCACCATACAAGCAGTTGACCACATGCTGAAGGATGATATTTATCTTACTGGTACAGTGATGAAGGGCCGAGTCAAACAAGCAATGAACAAGTTACCCGATGACAAAACCCTGAAACACCAAGGGAGAGGTGCCGTCTCCACAGTAACCAGGGCAGATGGGAAACTATGCGTGGTCAAGTGGTACGACAACAAGCCAGTTGTGATGCTCTCCACTGTTCACTCAGAGAAGCCAGAAGATACTTGCCAGCGGTGGTCCAAGAAGGGAAAAAAGTATGTGACCGTGACAAGACCAAGCATCGTGCATAAGTACAACTCAAAGATGGGAGGTGTAGACATGTCAGATAGAATGATGAGCTACTACCGAATGTCTGTGCGGACGAAGAAGTGGACAATTCGCATGCTGATGCATTTCATGGATCTTGCCCTTGCCAACAGCTGGCTGCTGTATCGCAGAGATAACCAGGAAAATGGCACCCTAAGGAAATCTATCATGAAGTTTCTTGAGTTTCGCATGGTAGTGGCTCAGGTATTCCTCAGCAAGTGTGATGTTCTTCATGAAGGTGCTCATGTCACGAAGAAGAGAATGAGAACGGACACCTTCCACCACCAGGCAAAAATCTCGGGTCGCTCCAATCCCCCATATCTCAGTCCGTTCCAGTGCTGCTCATCTCCCGGAGATGGTGGCCTTGAAAAACCCCATGCGTTGCAGAGCACAAGGCTGCACTGGGAAATCCCGTGTGCGATGCATGACATGCAAGTGCATCTGTGCTTGCAAAGTGAACGAAACTGCTTTGCAGCATTTCACACGGCCAATAGGGGCTATTCCAGACAGGCTGGAAGATAGAGGCAGCTAGTTAGAAAAAAAGCCACAGTTCAAAGGCTGCTCTGCTGAATTCAACTGTTTTTACTGTTACAGTTTGCACTTTAGCTGTTTTATTAGCCATGTTTCAGGCTGTTTACATTTTAGCCACGTTTCAGCTGTTTACATTTTAGCCACGTTTTCAGGCTGTTACATTTTAGCCACGTTCAGGCTGTTTACATTTAGCCACTGTTTACATTTTTCCTTTACTTGTATGTAGGCTTTACACTCTGATGTTTACATTTTCAAATAACTGTGAAAATGTGTCAAATTAACTTTTGTACCAATGGAGTCTATGTGTGTCATACAGTAAGATAGACCCACTGTACTCATATGAGGACATTCATTTTTGAGAGAACTACTTATTGTATTAAGCTGAAATTTTGAATTTTGACTAATTAGGACCTTCTGGCCCCAACAGCAAATAATATTTCAAAAAGTTATGATAGACCCACTGTCCTCACATGAGGACATCTTTTTCTGCAAAAACTACTTCCTGTACAAAAACAAATTTTAGGTATTATACTTATTAGGTCCTACATATCCCAAATAGCAAGAACAATTATAAAATGCACACCAGGCAAACTCTCGGGTCTCAGGATACAGCAGCCCAGTTGTTCTAGATTTACTATTAAATTCCAAAGAATTATTTGAGTAAACTGATGATTTTATGACGAATTGCAATATTCGATAATACAATGTCTCGATATATAATACAATGTCTCGTTAGAAAGATCTAGACTAGATTACAATGTAATGATGTGGGTGTGTTGCTTTAAAGTTTAAACCGCAATAGAGTGCCCCAGGGATGACGCGTTTTTGTAGGCCAACCCGGAAGTTAGCGGCGCACGGGTTCCCTCGACTGAAAGCCTATTCATTTTTCCCATAGACTTTTGGAAAATCGCAGAAAATAAGCTCTGTGTTTAACAAAGGGTTATGACACTTACACGTTTTGTCTATCAAGATAATCTTTACAAGTTAACACAACATTTATAGATTTTGAAGCCTAAATAAAGTCGTCAGATATAAAAGGCTAACAGTAGGCTATAAACGGACTACAGCACACCATGGTCGCGGATCAACGTCGTCACCACCAAGCGTCCTCAAACTTTATTTAGAAAACAACTCTATTTAAAAACATGCTCACTGATTATGATCTGCGCTGTGTATGAATACTTATCCACTTTTTCATGAGAAATGCTGTCCAAATGTCCTGTTTGTCATGATGACGTCTAAAGTCCCCGCCAAAGGAAGTAGTCCCTTTTAGCAATCTGTTAGCAACCGCCGATTTTAAGACACAGTAAAAGTTTAAAAAATCACAAGTGGGTTATAACTGGTGTGTTTTATGTTATAGATCAAAACGTGAAAGTATTTAGAGGCTTTGTTAACCACAGACCTTATTTCAGGCGATTAGCAAAAACCCATTCAAAAAACCCATAGACTTTACGGCGTTGGAACCGGAAGTCCTAAAATGCTAACTCGCTTCCGGGTTTTGCCTACAAAAACGCGTCATCCCTGGGGCACTCTATGGGGTTTTCCGAGCCTTGCAACGACATCCGGATATGGTATGCCATTCTTTGTTTTGTCCTAAATGAATGGTACTTGAAATATGTGGATGATCATTACAACGTGCTATAGGCTATACAATACGTACAAGCACTACAAGCAACATTTAACGAGCGCTCTGACTAACAAATGCGTGCGCTTGCATAACTGATTATGAATGTGAAAAGAGAGCAGAAGACGATTCTTCGCCCAACAGACACCAAGGTGCATAACACGATGAAAATACTTATCACTGAGATGAAATGGCTAATCCGTAGTGAAGAGGCGAGGATGATGATTGCAGCCGTGACTAACCCTTTGATGATATTGCTGAGACGAAATTCGAAAACAAAAGAAATCCGTGAAGGGAGAACCTGCATGCTTCTGAAATTAAACGGGAATCTTTCTCCTATTGCCGTAACAGCTCAAACATTCGAAATGATAGGCTGACATGAACTCAAATGACACTGTAGCTACCCCGTCTAAAATTAACATTTTTACATGGAGTAGTAAATCAAATACGCAAACATTTTGTAATCTGTTTGATTATTTAGATAATCACGATAATAGTCTGTGCATGCATCGAGAGAGGAATATTGTTTTACAGTGGTTCACTGAAGCTTGAGTTTTAGATTGAAATATCAGTGATTTAATGGATAACGACGAGACAGGTTGGATTTTAAATGAGCTATATCCCGCTCCGACGTGAAAGTTTGCGTCAGCATCTGCGAACTCAGACAAGTGTAAGTACCAATCTTTTATACTCCAAGTGTTAGATAATGATTGGTTAGATCTGAATTAATAAGTGACGTAACATTTGAGTCTTCCCGGCAGAACTTGCGCTAGAGCTTCATTTCTTAAGTTAATATGCAACTAAGTTATGCAACTGGCAACAGAGACAAATCAGATACCTAAATAAGGCATAAGAGAATAATCAGCCCTTAGTATCCTGAGCTTAGACAAAGCTCTGTCAGAACCATAGCCTTGTGGGTAGCACATCAACAACACAGCAGCACGGCAGCACCTCAGACAGCATGAGTTCAAGTCCCAGCTAAAGTTACTTTCCTGGTCCTGTTCCCTTCTCGCCTCTCCCATTAAATTAAATTAAGTTCACATTAATTTGTATAGCGCTTTTCACAATGCATATTGTTTCAAAGCAGCTTTACAGAAAATGCATGTCAACATTACAATTTGGAGTGGTCTGTTATCAGAGGTGCAAGTTATGTAATTTCAGAAATGTACATATACAAATCACGCAGTTAGCTAACAATCTATTAATTTAAACAATGTATTAATTTAATGCAGAAACAATGGGCTCATTGAAGTAATGAAAACATGTTAACAATGATTAGGATATATAGGAAGATTTGCATTGGTGCAGGAGTTGGCAAAGTGTCTTCACAGGTGATGAGGCATCTGAAGTCTTCATAAGAGGCTGGATCCAACTGGTGCTGATGTACTCTCTAGTTACCTCAGGATGGACATCCCAAGATAAAACAAAAGCAAATGAAAAATAATTAGCGTAGCTGCTGTTCATAACATTAACCAAAGATAATCATGCGCATTTGATCTGATAAACTGGAGTACAGGGTTATGAGATGCATTATGTGATTCCTTGGCAAAAAGAGATGCGTCTTTAATCTAGATTTAAACTGGGAGATTGAGTCTGAGCCCGGAACGTTATCAGGAAGGCTATTCCAGAGTTTAGGAGGCAAATGTGAAAATGCTTTCCTTCCTTTAGTGGACTTAGAAGTCCAGAGTTTTGTGATCTTAAAGAGCGTGATGGATTGTAGGGCGATAGAAGATTGGTTAAATGCACAGGAGCTAAACCATTAAGGGCCTTATAGGTCATTAGCAGCACTTTATAATTGATACGGAACTTAATAGGTAACCAGTGTAGAGATGATAAAATTGGAGTTATATGATCATATTTTCTTAATTATTTCTACAACAGAAATGAATGAACATTGAACCTACTTAAGCTGAACAATGACACTATTTTCTTCTAGAGCAGCTGTACAGCCAAAACAAATTGCATTATTTTCCTGTTATCACTGTAAAGCTGCTTTGAAACAATCTGCACTGTAAAAAGCGCTATATAAATAAAGGTGACTTGAAACTTTTCTGTTTATAGCATTGTGATGGGCGAGTCTGGGTTTGGCAGATACCAGGAAAACGTTACCTGCCTGACTGCATTGTGCCAGCTCTAAAGTTTGTTGGAGGAGGGATAATGGTATGGGCATTTTTCAGGGGTTGGGCTAGGCCCCTTTCTTCTAGTGAAGGGAACACTTAATGCTTCAGCATACCAAGACATTTTGGACAATGCTATGCTTCTAACTTTGTGGGAACAGTTTGGGAAAAGACCTTTTCTACTCCAGCATGACTGTGCCCCAATGCACAAAGCAAGGTCCATGGTTGAATGAGTTTGGTGTGGAAGAACTTGATTGGCCCGCACACCTCAACCCCTCAACCCCTTCGAGCACATTTGGGATGAACTTCCAAAATTCCAACAAAGCCTTCTCTTCTTCCTATCCAACATCAGTGCCTGACCTCACAACTGCTCTACTCGATGCATGGGCAAAAATTCCAACAGAAATACTCCAAAATTTTATGGAAAGTCTTCCCGGAAGAGTGGAAGCTGTTATAGCTGCAAAGTTATAACAGCCCTTTTAATGTCTATGTATTTAGAATGCAATGTAATTACAGTTGGTGTAATGGTCAGGTGTCTAAATACTTTTGACCATATAGTGTAAATGCTTTTGTTTATAACAAGGAGGATGTTTTAAGCTGTGAAACTTGCAGGATGTTTTAAAGGCACAAAAACCTCTTATGCAGTGCCCTCCACAAATATTGGCACCCTTAGTAAATATGAGCAAAGGTGGCTGTGAAAATTAAATCTGCATTGTTTATACTTTTGATCTTTCATTAAAAAATTTCACAAAATTCTAATCTTTCATTGAAGTAAAACAATTGAAAGTGGGGGGAAACTCACAATATGACATAAATGTTATTCTCCAATACATGTTGGCCACAATTATTGGCACCCCTAGAAATTCTTATGAGTAAAATATCTCTGAAGTATATTCCCATTCATATTTACATTTTTAGCATGCCAGGGAGATCATGAACAAGAAATTGTCCTGCCAATAATTAAAAAGTTCCTATCAACTAAAGATGTTACAAATCTGCCTGGAAGCGCACATGTGTCTAAATTGTCCTATTGTGCGGTGAGGAGGAAAGTTTGAGTGGCCAAAGACTCTCCAAGGCAACATACACCCAACAGGAAATGTTTAATTTAGGTCTTTGAAAAATAACACAATCCTCATAGAATTAACATCCACATGCGTTAAATAATGTTTTATAAAGCCAATTTCTTGGTGTACATTACAGACAAACTTTAAATTTTAATCATTCATTTCAAATGTTTGGTATATGGCGCGTACGCGAGTTCATGATCAAAAATAGAGATGCAGTAGCCCACTGGTCATAAATACAAAGGTTTTTTAGTTTTATTTTGGTATATCTTTATTCCGGGCTTGCAAACAAACTGCTTTGTAATAATTTCCCAAAATTTCAGGAAATATTTACTAAGCCTGTCAACAGGACGTTAACACAGGCACACGCTGAATACGGACACAATGAGAACAGACGCGCCAGCAGAGAAAATACTGCACCATGCACAAGCTCACTGTTCGCCAAATATAGGAAGAATAATATAAATATTGAATTGGGGTTGATATGAATGTATCTCTGAAGGGAATTGTCTTCAGAAAAGTTTTGGTGGCTTTTCCTCTTATCTCCAGCGCAGCTCTGCTGTGTATATAGTGGTAACCATGGAAACGCTATGTCACTGCTGTTCCATAAGCGCCATCTACTGTCAGATAGTCAATCTGCATTTCATTCAGTCCTTCTGCTGATTTTGTTTTGTTATGTAGCATAATTTCACAAAGCTAAAGTCAGACCATGCTGTTTTTGCTGTTAATCTTGTAATTATACAATAATTTAAATGAAAAACAACTGATCATGCTCATGTTCATAACATCTTTGTTGGAACTGTGATAAAAATCCAGTGTTTGCCTCTAATATCAAAGAGCTACACGTATTTTTGAACAAATAACACAACAAATAAATTTGCGACCAGTATCAGAATCGGCCAATTTCTATTGCTTCTATTGGCCATGAAAAATCAAAATGGGTGCATCACTAATAATAATTTAAAAAATAAATAAATAAAGGATTATTTAAAAAATCTATTTTTTCTTTGCTGTTTGTTGTTTATATGGTTAATATTAATGCAGCTATCAGTGCACTAAGGTTAAATATTAGTATAAACATTTATACTAGGGATAGTTCACACAAAGTGATCATATGTTTTTTCCAAACCTGTAAAATGTGGTGGTGGAGAGATGCAAAAAACTGTAGGAGTCAGCTTTGAATATAGGCCTTCTCTCGAGATTATTGGGTAGATCATTTCATTTCATTTCATTTTCTTTATAAACATTCTAAATGTTACAAACAAACTTGGTTAATAAAACAATTCAAACCACTGTGTCAGTTCGACTCTACACCTATAAAACAACCTATATTATTAACAATATTTTATTGTTGTTATTTAATATTTTGTTATCCCTCTGATGCACATCTTTACAAATATAAAAATATAATTTAGGAATGATATATAGTAATTATATATGGATGTGATGTTAAAAGAAACAAATATTTTCATAATTGTTTATCAAAATGTTAAAAATCTTTACCAACACATAGGTTATGTTTAATATATTGCAGATATATATTTTGTAACTGATGTTAAAAAATACAATTGAGGGAAAACCAAATCCTGGTGGGTAGAGGTCATTTTTATTTACAGGTTGTAAACTTAAAACAGAACATCAAGTTAATATGGTCCTTTGTGTGAAGTATTTCAAAGTATTCCAAAGTATTTAGATTAAGTTACTAAACTTGAGTAATGTAACGAAATACATTACAGATTACTTTTTAAAGCATGTATTTTGTAATCTGTAGTGAAATACATTCTAAAAGTAACCTTCCCAACCCTGAAAACTACAAAAGGACAAAAGGAGATAACGAATTCAGCTAGCCTATTTTCACGGAAATAAAAGTTAACGAAAATCAAATACACTTTTTCATTTTTTGCATTTTAGGTATGTTTGCTAAGGTTAGATTAATATATTTAATACATTTTAATTAATACAATTAATAAAATTAAGAAGAATGTAAGAATTTCATTTTGAAACATGATAATTGCTATTTATCAGCAACTCAGCATGAATAATTTTATACAATTATCCAAGAATTTATGTCGGAGCGGGATCTGAGCGAGAATTGGTTTACGGCGACTCGGCGAGAGTGAGCGGAATATTAACGGAGCGCTTGCTTGGGCCGGTTGAGCGACTGAGTGGAGCGCACGTCCATAGAGCGGAAAACGTAGCGGAGCGTCACACCGCTCCGCTTCGCTCACATGCTCTGCTCAGGTGAAGCATAATGTCACAATGTATAATTTATTTAATAAAACACTGAAAGAGCAATACATCGCTCAATCTTGGGGATTCTGACCAGTTCAATCAAGTGACATCGCAGACTGACCGTGATGGCGACGACAACCGGCTACGAATTTAATGGCTTACGCGATCCTGAAAGAACCGGAGAAAAAGTGCTGCTATCTGATGTTAAGTTGTAGTCTACCAGTTAACAAACTTTATTTTATTTTCTTTAACAAACGGAGGGCGATATTTCGGCTTGATATGTCATTTTTTAATTTTTTTGTGTGGTGGTTTATGGCACATGTTTGTATGCAGCACCAAAACATTCATATGATTGGTCAAATCGGCCCTTATTCTGTACGATATTAATTCATAAAGTGTTGTATGCTTGACTATGTACCGAACACAATATCAACATGCCATACTGATACAGTTCCCTGCTGCTAATCCTCATTTACTGTTCAGAAACAGTATTGGTTCAATGTAGGATTCAGACAGACTATTGTAAACGTGAATATAAAGTTGAACATACTGTCTTATATTTTTGGTATATTCTGTCAACAGATGCTGTTCTTTCACGCAATCAGACACAATGAGAAGCTCATCAGAAAATGGAATATAATGTGTCATTTGTATTTGTGTATTGAGGGTCACCATTGGTCCAATATTTTTTTTTCTTTAATGAAAAACATGGTAAGTTTTGCTGAATCTATGTTAAGTTTAAATAAAAACTATTGGATTTGTTAATGGAATATGTCTCTTCATTAGTGATGTTGTTACATTTTATTTAATTTAGTGGCCTTGAAAACAAATACATTCAACTTTGGGAAAATGTGTTAAACTGTATTTAAATAGTAGCACATTTTATGTAATTTATTATGTAATTCAAAGTACAGTAGTCAACATTTGAAGTGGATCAAAAAAGTTCAGCAAAGTTGTCATAAGAAGAAGTTTTTAGGACAGCTTTGATTAAAGGCTTTGATCCGCTTCAAATGTTGACTACATTATACAAAGTATAAGTAATAACAAAGTGTATTGTTATTGACTGCAAAGTGTGTAATGTTTAGTTATTTGGAATAAGCCAAAGGTACTGAGCATACGGTATATACTATTACCTGTAAAATAATATATTCATTGTATATTGCTTGTGTGTTCTGAAGACACTCGTAATTATTTTGTAATGTACTTAAATCACAAATAAAGTGTACTTATAACACAAAGTGTACTTACAGTATAACACAAATAAAGTATACTTATAACACAAATAAAAGTATACTTTTAACACAAATAAAGTATACTTATAACACAAATAAAGTATACTTATAATACATTGTATATTTATAACACAAATAAAATATACTTATAACACAAATAAAGTATACTTACAACACAAATTAAGTACACTTTAATATCACTAAACAAGCATGTAATTAGTCCCTACACAGGCATATACTTAAAGTGTACTAAGTATACTTGAAGTTGTTCCAATTTAGCACACAAAAGTACACTAAATATACTTAAAGTTGTATTTTAATACTACTTAATTACAACTAAAATATACTTAGTACAAAATTAGTTGTATCAAAATAGCACACTTTAAGTTAACTAAACATTAACACACTTGAAATATACTAATAATTAGTCTTGCTGCAAGTATGCTTAGCATACTTTTTTTTTTACTAGGGTAGGGCAAGGCGTTGTCCTTTGCTACCTCTTTGAGATCTTTTTTCCAGATAAGTTTTATTATTTTATTGCAGGATGCTTGATCTGTTTTTGTCTAGCAAGAAATTCAAGTCTTTACAACGTGAACTAGAGAAAAACATTTATTTCTTAATGAGATTTTTCCCCTACTTTTTTCCTTAAATGAAAGGTTAGAATTTTGTGAATTTTTTTAATGAAAGATCAAAAGGATAAACAATGCAGATTTATTTTCACAGCCACCTTTGCTCATATTTACCAAGGGTGCCAATATTAGTGGAGGGAACTGTAGGAATGAAGGAAAATTTGATTTCTCATATCATTAGCTTTTTAATGCTGCTGCATAAGCAGATCACAAAGTTTTGGAACAGATTGGGTCTTGCAATATAAAGTAAATGTACACTAGTTCTTATTGACTGAGTGTGTACTAACCCATGTGAAAAAAAAAAGTACATTTCAAAAATGTACTTAAAGTGCTCTATTTTCGCGCACTAATTTTGTACTTAATATACTAAAAATTCTTCTTTAGTACTTCTTAAGATAATCTTAAGAAAATCTAAGTGTACTCAACTGTGTTATTTTGAGACACCATGAAATATGAACTAAAATGTGCTTTTAATATACTATCTCTGTATTTAAAACATATATTTAGTTACCACTTGTAGTACACTATGGGTTCAAATGTACTATAAGTAGTATCTAAATACATGTTTTAAATACAGAGATAGTATATTAAAAGCACATTTACGTTCATATTTCATGGTGTCTCAAAATAGCAGTTGAGTATATTGGATGTTCTTAAGACTATCTTAAGAAGTACTAAAGAAGAATTTTAGTATATTAAGTACAAAATTAGTGCACGAAAATAGAGCACTTTAAGTACATTATAGAAATGTACTTTTTTTTCACCTGGGAAGTGGTGTGCCCACCCTAGTGAAAAATAAATATACTAAAATCTATTTGAAATACATTTGTTTTATGCTAAGTGTACTACAATTGCATTTACATTTGTACTTAATAAAAATACCCAGCAATTGTACTTTTAGTATACTAAATTGGTATACTTAAAGTCTGCTAAACTGAAACAAGTATTTTTGTGTTGAGGTCCAACTAAAGATATACTCAAGTATATTTGATTAAGTGGAACCTATTGCAAGTATATTTTAGTACAAGTATATATATCTTGCATTCAAATTATACAGTGATCATACTATCCTTACTAATAGTAATATTAAAGACATTTTAGGCTTAATATTTAGAAATATGCATTGTGCAATAAAGAAGAACTGCAAATAAAGTTTAATTAAAATATTTATGTAAGTATGTCTGTAAATAGTCAACATTTGAAGCGGATCAGCATTTGTTGATCATTTGTCAGAAGGAAACTTTAGAGTCTAGAAAGTCATTGTAGCTAAAGACACAAGTCTCACCATGTATTTCAAATCCGAGAATGATCAAATTATTTTTAGATGATGCTATATATTTTTTTAAGATGAGACTTTATTTTTGTGCAAACCACAGAAAACATGAGGTATGAACTTAAACATCTAGTTTGTTTCTGCTAATTGGCTGTAAGGGCAGAATTTTCAAACCCAACTTTTGCATACAGCTCAGACGTAACCATGAGAAATTTGGAAAAATAAATAAATAAATAAAATTTCATTTGTTACATTTTTAAGTCAAGTCAAGTCAAGTCAAATTTATTTATATAGCGCTTTTACAATTGGTAATTGTTTCAAAGCAGCTTTACATATTAGAAGCACAGAAAAAAGGGAAGTGGTTAAAAATAAGCTGTACAAACAAGCGTGGTAATAAGTAACATATACAAGATGGTGCTACATTAAGCCAATGTCGGCTGACTCCCAGGGGTGGAAAAAACCCCCTAGGAGAAAAACCCAGC
This sequence comes from Culter alburnus, assembly GCA_028476615.1. Lineage (NCBI taxonomy): Eukaryota > Metazoa > Chordata > Actinopteri > Cypriniformes > Xenocyprididae > Culter > Culter alburnus. The sequence goes on along the minus strand of JAOTNS010001054.1, from coordinate 57,447 downwards.
GTGCTAACACTGGGAAAAAAGTCCTAGGAGGGAAAAAACCCCTTGGAAGATATATATTTATATGTAAATGGATATGGAGATCAAAATCCGAATTATACATTTTTATTATAGAGATTAAAATAGATTATATATAAATATATGTAAGCGGATACGGGGATTAAAAATCTGAATTTTTAAGTACTTCAGTAATTTAATTTTGTTGAATACTATGTTGACCTGTTATGAATAAATGTCCAATTCAATGAACAGTATCTAAGTTCTACTTGTTTTAAAAATAATCAAGTTTTAAAATTACGACCTTTACCTTTTTAAATAATTTGCTCACACTTGGAATATCAGGTAGGCTATTGTTTAATTTAATTCAATAGCACTTTTCACAATTTTGCATGGTTGCAAACAGATATACATACATACATATAGAAAGTAGTTACATAAATAAATATTTGTAATTATGACAAATAAAGAAAACAACATATAGTCAGTTTGAAATGGTGAAAGAAATTCACGTACCTGATCAGAAGTTTTATTACATTTCTGTATTCCTAATGCACTTCAATGCACCTACTGTAATACACTTTTCCCATTAATGCTACTTTAATAGATCATTTAATTGCGTTTTTGTCAGGAGCAGTTGTAGTGCATTGAGAGTTGAAGCGCGCAGAGACAATCGGCAGAGGAATGTTATGGATGATTATGTTTCATCCGCACACACGGAAACACAAGCAGTTCTGCACATTCACATTTTTCCACCAATGAACGGAACTGCCTGTGTTTTAGTGCGTGCACATGAATAAAACTAATGTGCCGGTTTATGCAATTGCTTCATGTTGCGTTAATGACAGATAATCTCAGGTAAAAGAGAAGCAAAACCTTCTTGATATTTAATGATGCGTATAATGGTTTTATTTCTTCAACAGCTTAAAGTTTATTGCACGTTCGTGTTGTATAGCAACAGGCCGTTTCACGTTTATTTTCACGCACCACTTACTGTATCTATATTAATAATTTTGTCGGCGATTCACAGTCTTTTAATCCATATAATTTGTGTTGTCATTAATAGTTGTCATTAATAATGTCTGCGCTTATAGCTGTACTTGTAACAGTATAGAGAGAACACAAAGTAACACCAGTTTAGCGTAGTCTGTAAATGTGTGGTGGCACAACAGGTAAGCCGAGTGCTCTTGTGCGACAGCGGCCCGCGTGACCCGGGTTCGATTCCAACCTGTACTGGTTCCTGCATTTAATATACATATAAATCTGTTCCCATTGTCTGATGTTCACTGGATAAGTAAGTTACTGGTATACTGGGGCTGTCTGTAAAAGGCATATTCTAAAGCTGTAACTTTATTTATAAAGATTACTTTATTGTAGCCTATTTGAAGCTCACTATAATGATGCCATTAGCACACTACAAGTTAACTTGGAATGCCATTGCAATGTGTTTTAAAACCACTAAAAGTTTGTTATCAGTATAATATTAATGTATGTTCAACACTCTTACAATGTAATTGAATTGCAATTCTAATGTCACCAAAATACATTTGAAGTTTATACTGAGTGAATTCTGCATTTCAAAACTTAAAAGAGCATATTTAAAGTGTACTTAAGTGTACTTGGAATAGTTTCACTTTAGCACAAACAAGTATATTTAGTACAACTTTAGTTGAACTTCAGCACTTCTTTTGGACAACTAAAATGCATTTAGTACAAAATTAGTTGCTCCAATAGCAGACTTTAAGTATACCAATTTATAGCGTGTCACAAGTACATTTAGTTATACTAAAGTACATACAAATAAACTGTGCTTAAGTAGACTATTTAGTATACTAGTATACTAATGTGTGTTATATTGAAGAGTACATAAAGCTGTCTGGATTGTTTTGCAAATTCTCTAAACCTTTATTGTGTCAAACATTTACCTACTGGTTAATAATACAAAGTATCATCAATTATACATTGATTAACAAACGACTTTCTTCTGTTGTTGCAGACACTGGTGCCAACACAGACATCTCTGAGCAGATCACACCCTCACCCCTCTCACCTCTCTCCAGACTGTACATTTACGCTCTACATGGGTGCCTCTGTGAGGTGGCATTCACAGCATCCTGGGATTGGTACCCATGACCACAGACTAGCAGGACACACACGCCTTTGGGCGCTCCTTATATACAGCTCTGCTATCTTCTGCATGGAAGGTCTAAGTGTGACGCTGCAGCAGAAACACTGCCCACTACCAGTCAGGCTGACTGTCTACACTCTCTTCATCTATCTATGGGAGTTTAGCTGGGGGTATCTGCTCAGGCTTTTCGGGGCATGTCCTTGGGACTATTCAGAATTCAGGTTTAACTTCATAGGTCTGGTGACACTTGAATATGCTGTTCCCTGGGCATTGGCGGCACTTATAGCTGAAAAACATGTTATTAGGAACACTCTGAAGATACGACTGTAGATAAACTGAATGTATAAAAAGATAACTCATTGCACACAAACTGTTGATCAGAAACATTTTACATTCAAACATTCAAATCTGTATTGCAATAAAGTGTTTAGTAGGCCTGTAAATGCTACAGTGCTAATAGAGTGCAACAGTTGGGTTCCGGAAGCAAAAATCCCATTCATTGTCTCCAAAGGGAAATAAAATAAATAACTTATGAACTTTTCAAGACAGACCTACTGTGAGTTACATGCTTTTGCTGAAGCCATCAGTTTGCATTATTTCAACTTATTTTTTAAATAATCCTTTATAATAGCAGAATTCCTGGTGAAAAACTAAGTTTCTTTAAAGAAATCTCCACTAATTACAGAACTGAAACAAGGTAATTGTAACAAAAGATCTCTTTAGTGCCCATCCACTCCAACAAAGCAATGCCACCCCCACAGACTACAGACGCTCTGCTTAACTATTTGTATATGCATATTTTGCGATGCAATATGTTGTTTCTGTATACACGATCAACATCTTTAAATCAATAGTTTTATATTTGTTATTTTTAATTCCATTATGTAATTTGCAATGCTTGGGATTGTAGTTTCATATACTTTTTGCTTCAAATCAAACTTTGTAGTATTATTATTTACCTTATAGCTGTTTGGTTTGGTTCATGGCTTTTAACTCTTTAATGAAGACTTTATTAAAAGTCCCTAGAAACAAAGATAAAGCTAAATTTGAATGCCAGGAAATTGCAAATAATATAATTTATTATTATTATTAATATTATGTAATAAAGAATGGTTGGCTCAATACAAAAATTCTGGCTTTGGTATGAAACCAGAGGGCTGTTTCATAAAATAAGATTAGAATACAAGCTAGGCTTATTTTGGTTAGTCAGACTTATTGTCAGTGGATTCTGTTTCATAAAACAAACTTAAAATAGTTTAAACTCAGTTACTCTGGCAACTTATGCTGGGAAACTAACCTGGTCCAGGGAAAAATAAATATACTAAAATCTAGTGGAAATGCATATTATACTAAGTGCTATAGTACACTTATACTAAGTGTACTATAATTGCTATAATTTATGTACATTTAAGTACAATTACTATAATGTAAGTACATTTGCATGTACTTAATATAAATACCCTGCAATTGTACTTTTAGTATACTAAATTGGTATACTCAAAGTCTGCTAAACTGGAACAAGTATTTTTGTGTTGAGGTTCAACTAAAAGATATACTTGGAATGGAACTATTTGATTATGCTAAAATGGAACTATTTATACTTTAGTTCAAGGATGCATATCTTGCATTCACAGAACCTTTTCTGTGGTTTGCACAAAAAGAAAGTCTCATCTACAAAATTATATAGCATTATCCAAAAATAATTTGATCATTATTGGATTTGAAATACATGGTGAGACTTATGTCTTTAGCTACAATGACTTTCTAGACTCTAAAGTTTCCTTCTGACAAATATGCCAAAATCTGCAACACAGATTCCCAATAGTGTGCACTCCAGTGAGTTGTTTAGCAAAAGTACAGCAAATCCGATTGTTGGTGAGTGTGATGGCATTGGCTTTATGGCGTGTTCAAAACATATAAATCATTGTGGTTCAACCAATAGTAGGACGTTGGGGCAGGACAATGGGGGTCAAGGTTTAGCTTCAGCAGTTACAGTGTTTTCAAGTCATGTCAGAAAGAATGTATTTAAAATGCACATGAACATCAGCAGAACTATAATTATGAGTTTAGGTATCTCTGGATTTCCTTAAGAGTTTCTGAGTTAAGTACGTGAGAAAACATGTCAGAGGCAATGGATGCAGAGTCTGCCCTAGTGAAAAAACCCTACCAAAATGTATTTAAAATAGTATGGAATGAATGTAGGCCTAGCTAAAAACCCATTAAGTAGTCAGCATTTGAAGTGGATCAAAAAAGTTCATCAAAGTTGTCCTTAGAAGAAGGTTGTAGGACAACTTTGATGAATGGTTTTGATCCACTTCAAATGTTAACTATTTACAGACATACTGACATAAATATTTTAATTAAACTTTATTTGCAGTTCTTCTTTATTGCACAATGCACAATGCATATTTACATTTATTTATTTATTTCTAAATATTAAGCATAACGTGTTTAATATCACTATTAGTCAGGATAGTATGATCACTGTATAATCTGAATGCAAGATATATATACTTGTACTAAAGTATACTTGCAATAGTTCCACTTTAGCATAATCAAATATACTTAAGTATATCTTTAGTTGGACCTCAACACAAAAATACTTGTTCCAGTTTAGCAGACTTTAAGTATACCAATTTAGTATACTAAAAGTTCAATTGCAGGGTATTTACATTAAGTACATGCAAATGTAAATGCAATTGTAGTACACTTAGCATAAAATAAATGTATTTCAAATAGATTTTGGTATATTTATTTTTCACTAGGGTACCGGTATATATATGCTTTATTGCAAAACAGGCAAGGGTCTGACAATGGCATACATGTATCTAGAGAGCAAGACAGAAGAGTAATCCAGGGACAAGCCTGGTCGTTCTATGACAAAAGTATCCAGGAGGGCTATAGGCTAAAGAATAATCCAGGGGAAGCAGGCAATAGTCCAAGAGAGGTGCAAACAAAGTCCAAAGGGCAAGGCAGGAGAGAAGTCCAAGACAGGCACCAAAGCATTTTGGCATCAAAGAGAATTTAGCAGCAAAATGGAAATATTTGCATGACTTTCTAACATTTACAGATGGAGAATAAAACTGTGAAATGTACGTTATGCACTGAGGAAAACACCATGGGCCTCATTTATAAAGCATGCGTATGCACAGATTGGATCTTAGAGTGTGTGTACACTTAAATTCACGCCAACGCAAGTACAAGATCATTTGCGATTTATAGATTTCACATCTGAAAGAGAGGCATATGATTGTTTTCTCTGTGTATGTTCATTCTATGAATCACACTTAGGCACATCTGAGAAATTAATGTAAGATCAAATTTAGGATGGTTTCTGCGTAGCATTTTATGAGGCCCCATGTCTCAAACACATAAAACAGCACAAAATAGCCTATATGCTTTTTGCTATGGTGGATCAGTGTGATCTATGATCGACCACTATGGCTGCTTAAGAAAGGCGTGCACGGTGTTATGCCCTAGATAGGGAGGAACAAGAAGGTAGGGAGGAACAAGAAAGGAGGGAGGAGCAAGAGCAGTGTTTTCAAAAACAAATTTATTTTAAATTTTCAATCACTAAAGTTAGTCTGCGAAGCCTTTCAAAGCACGCGACAGCACCAGTTTCCACCTCGGTCCTAGCCTGGGATCAATGTAAGGAGAAATCACCCGCCTCATGAAAGCAAGCCAGGATGCCTTTCTAGACAGGGGCACACCTGCCAATCCACCTGATTACCCCTGTAGCACTTTAGGGCACCTGTAGACGGAGTACAACACATGGCAAAAGAGGAGCAAAGAGCAGCGGCCGTGACAACGCACAATTATCTTGACTAGGTAAACCTGGATCAAATTAGTGGGATTTCAATTACCTTTAATTTAACTGCTTTAGCCCCAACTTATTTGTTAGATTCATTCAAGTCAGGTGTTGGAGTTTAATTCCCACTTTTCTTAGCATCTTTTATGAAACAGCCCTCTGCTCTGCTATTTCAGAATTGTTACCTTAAAGGATTAGTTCACTTTCAAATGAAAATTCCTGATAATTTACTCACCCCCATGTCATCCAAGATGTCCATGTCCTTCTTTCTTCAGTTGAAAAGAAAGAAATTAAGGTTTTTGATGAAAATATTCCAGGTTTTTTCTCCATATAGTGGACTTCAATTAAGCCCAAACGGTTGAAGGTCAAAATTATAGTTTCATTGCAGCTTCAAAGCGTTCTACACAATCCCAGACAAGAAATAAGGGTCTTATCTAGAGAAACCATCGCTCATTTTCTAAAAAATTTTTAAATTTTATACGTTTTAACCATAAATGCTCATCTTGAACTAGCTCTCTTCTTCTTCTCTATTAGAATTCTGGCAGTGTAGATGTTTGAACTAAATTGTCATAGTTTAAAACAAAGTTTGAACTAAAAAAAACAAAGTTTAAACTAAATTGTCATATACAATATGCTAGTGCAAGTATATAACAATTAGTTCAAACCTTTGGTTAAAATGTATAAAATGTTATTTTTTTTTTAGAAAATGAGTGATGGTTTCTCTATGTTTTCATCAAAAACCTTAATTTCTTTTCGACTGAAGAAAGAAAGACATGAACATCTTGGATGACAGGGGGGTGAGTAAGTTATCAGGTAATTTTAATTTGAAAATGAACTAATCCTTTAAGCACTTTTAGCAATCCTATAAGATCATTACAAATCACACTGTGCGACATGGATCTATTAAGCTTGGGTACAACATGCATGTAGACTGTACGATGATGACACTTATTGACTCGTAAGCTACGATGCAAGTTTCTTTAGAAGAATAAAACTTCATCAGCATGCGCTAGTGGTAAACAAAAAGACCATGCTGAATCACACTTTGGCAGCTGTAGTTTTTTATGTGTGCTGAAAAAAAGGAAGCGGCAAAAGAAGAAGGTGAAAAGAGCTTGAGGTAAGCAGTTTTAAGTTTTAGCGCCATTTCTCGTTGATTTCATGTCGCATTTTTATTGGCTGGTCAGTAGACATGGGTCGTAGCAGCAAACACATTGTGCGTTGATCATGCTGAATTTTTGACACTGTCAGAAAATTATCGTAGGCTTTCTTTGGTCGCAAGACCGGGAAAACGGTCGTCTTTCAACCTCTCTCATTGTACGACATAGGACCACCGATTAAGAGCCACGATCACAGAAATTGCCACGATTGTTTCACGATGGCATTCTTTCATCTGGGACAGCCGAAAATCGTGCAGTGTATCCCGGGCTTTAGGTAACAATTCTGTCAAGACCACTATCGTCAAATATGATTGATAATTCATAGAGTTTGTATTGGCGGTATGGTTCTGTTCTGGGCAAGAACTCCCTGCGCATCTATGCCACCTAGCATGGATAAGAGCAGGGAGTGCAGCAATAACCCCCCTAGGGTAGCAGAACAGAACCAACATATGCAGATATCATTAATGTAATAATTTAACATACACATATTTCAAGAATTAGTCTGATTCAAGGGAATCATAAGCCAAATCCTGACTGACGAGAGGAGATGCTGGGGATGGTGGAGGGTAATTTGCTCCTGAGAAATGCGATAGCTGCTGATAATACTTAATGCTTAATAGCTTAATGCTTCATATATATAGGCATCATATTCCTGTAGGTTGACACGAGTCACCTGGGAGTCAGCTGAGCTTGACTGACGTTACCTGCCAGAACTGACGCTAATGCTTTGGGCTTCCTGATCAAAACAGTGCTATCGACTGACAGCTGTGGATGGCGAAGGAAAGACAGCGTGGCGGGTTAAGTGACGACTGTGGTGTGAATGAAGAGAATGAAGGAGGTAGTGTAGATGAAGAGGATAATTCTGTAAACATGTATTGTGAAGAATGGAGTCAGGTAGAGCAGACATCTCAAAAACGGAAAGAAAGAGGATCAGATTCGGAGCAATTCGTTGGAGAAGGAGCAAGAAACAAAACGATGAGGAAGGAGGATGAGTACAACGTTACTTTTAACATTCGAAACAATAGGTGAAATGAGTAATCCTATGCGTTTAACAAAGGTACTCAAAAAAGCAGTTGGGGACATTAAATCAGCACGAAATCTAACCAACAATCGGGTGCTTGTGTTTTGTTTGATCAAAAAACAACAAAAGATGGTGATTAAAATGAAGGAATTAGGAGGAATAGGAGTGAAATGTCATGTTCCTGGTGAAATGAATGTTGTTAAAGGTGTGATTACTGGGGTCCCAGTATCATTAACAGATGAGATGTTAAAAAAGCAGATAATGGGTGAAGTAACAGAAGTGAAAAGGTTGACATCAAATAGAAATGGGAAAAGAGAAGTGAGTACAACAGTTATGGTAGTAGTGAATGGTAAAATTTTACCAGATGATGTTAAAATTGGATATGTGTGCTACTCAGTGCGTCCTTTCTTAAAACCTGCATTATGATGCTTTAATTGCCAAAAGCTACACTGTAAAAAAAAATCCCAGCAAAATTTACGGTAAAAAACCGGCAGCTGTGGTTGCCAGAACTTTACCGTAAAAAATACAGTAGCAACGTAAAAAAAAAATCTGTTAAATTTACGGTAAAGTAACGTATTTTCATTAACTGATATAATGTCAATTTACCAACCTAATGAAGTACTAATATCTGTTTTGTACCTTTATAATACACTGACAGTCACCAAACACAGTGGTGATAAGAGTCACATGATGAATCAAAGTTCATCACAAGCAGCTTTTCCACAAGCTGAGGAGGACAATACTAATATATAGAAGGTGCACACAGTGTCATTCACACACACACTAAACACCATCATGGTAACATGCATGAAATTTTAAAAATGCAATAAACATTAATTTAACATTAGATGTAACATAAAACCCTAATGTAAATAACTGATTAGAAAAAAATGAGAAAAACTAAGAAACAGAGTTATTTCAACAAAAATATATCAAATGTGAAGTGTCACGCAGGGAATTGTGGGAATGTCAATTTCACTGTAAAATTACATTAAATGTACCGTTAGATCTATTACAGTTATTCACCATATATAGTACGAAAACTTTCTGTAAACCAATTGACAGTTTTTCACCACAGCATTTTTACAGTCTTTTACTGTTAAAATCACAGTCATTTTTTACAGTGTAGGTCATTTGGCAGAAGTATGCAAAGGAAAGGTGTTGTAAATGTGGAGGAGAACATGATTATGGAGAATGTGGAGATAGCTGGACCTAAGTGTTGCAATTGTGGAGGTCAAGTCAAGTCAAGTCACCTTTATTTATATAGCGCTTTTTACAATGCAGATTGTATCAAAGCAGCTTTACATTGATAACTGGTACATGATTTTTGCTGCACAGCAGCTCTTCAAGAATAGTGTCAATGCAGGCAGATCAAAGCACTGTTGAATATCAAATGTCAAGAATACTGTTGAATATCAAATTTCAAGTCAAATGTCAAGTGTCCCCAACTAAGCAAGCCAAAGGCAACAGCGGCAAGGAACCCAAACTCCAACAGGTGACATCAGGTGGCAAACAAGTGGCAAATAGGTGTTAAAATGAAGAAAAAAAAACCTTGGGAGAAACCAGGCTTAGTCGGGGGGCCAGTTCTCCTCTGGCGAACAGTGCTTTGTTACGAATCAGGTTGCTATCATAAATCTGATAGGATCGCAACATTCAAAGTATTTATTTCAGTTCCATCCAGTTGAGGATCGTATTCATCATACTTCAGGATACTTCACTGATACTTCAGGACTGCGTTGTGGTCGTGTCAAGGCGCAGGTCAAGGCGCAGGTCCTTGGTCTCAGTGGCCCGGCCCGGATCCGGTTGACTACGGTAAACCTCGGGATAAACAGAAAGACTAATATTAGCGTAGATGCCATTCTTTTTCTGATGTAACGAGACATCTGGTGTTATAGGAAGTGTTCCCGGTTCCGGCTGACCTAATTTATGCAGCCTAATAATCCTTTAACGGATTTGAAAATATAAATTGATAATGTGTTATGTGTATGCCAGGTTAAAGAGATGTGTTTTTAGTCTAGATTTAAACTGACAGAGTGTGTCTGCATCCCGAACAATGCTAGGAAGATTGTTCCAGAGTTTGGGTGCCAAATAGGAGAAGGATCTACCGCCTGCGGTTGATTTTGATATTCTAGGTATTATCAGCTGGCCTGAATTCTGAGATCGCAATAAACGTGAAGGACTATAATGCATTAAGAGCTCGCTCAGATACTGGGGAGCTAAACCATTTAGTGCTTTGTAAGTAATTAGCAAGATTTTAAAATATACAATGTTTAACAGGAAGCCAATGCAGTGATGACAGAACTGGGCTAATATGGTCATACTTCCTTGTTGGTAAGACTCTAGCTGCATTTTGTACGAGCTGTAGTTTATTTATCAAGCGAGAGGAACAACCACCCAGTAGAGCGTTATAGTAATCTAGCCTTGAGGTCATGAACGCATGAACTAACTGTTCTGCATTCTTCATTGAGAGCATATGTCGTAGTTTAGATATATTTTTAAGATGGAAGAATGCGGTTTTGCAGATGCTAGTAACATGGCCTTCAAATGAAAGATTGGTATCAAAAGCACACCCAGGTTCCTAACTGACGACGAAGACTTAACAGAGCAGCCATCAAGTGTTAGACAGTATTCTAGGTTACTGCGTGAAGTAGTTTTTGGTCCAAAAATTAGAATCTCTGTTTTTTCTGAATTTAGTAGTAGGAAATTACTGGTCATCCAGTCTTTTATATCAGCTATACATTCTGTTAATTTAGCGAATTGGTAAGTTTCGTCAGGGCGTGAAGAAATATAGAGCTGAGTATCATCAGCGTAACAATGAAAACTAACGCCATGCTTCCTAATGATATCTCCCAAGGTTAACATGTACGAGTGAAAAGCAACGGTCCTAGTACTGAGCCTTGCGGTACTCCATATTTAACTTGTGACTGATATGACATCTCATCGTTTACTACTACAAACTGATAACGGTCAGATAAGTATGATTTGAACCATGCCAATGCAATTCCACTAATGCCAACATAGTTTTCGAGTCTATTTAGAAGAATATTGTGATCAATAGTGTCAAATGCAGCACTAAGATCCAGTAACACTAATAGAGAGATACAACCACGATCTGATGATAAGAGCAAATCATTAGTAACTTCTAATGAGAGCAGACTCAGTACTATGGTACGGTCTAAATCCTGACTGGAAATCCTCACAGATACTATTTCTTTCTAAAAAGGAACATAGTTGTGATGAAACTGCCTTTTCTAGTATTTTTGATAGAAAAGTGAGATTTGAAATCGGCCTGTAATTGACTAATTCTCTAGGATCAAGTTGTGGTTTTTTAATAAGAGGTTTAATAACAGCCAGCTTAAAAGTTTTTGGTACATATCCTAGTGATAAAGATGAATTAACAATATTAAGAAGAGGATCTATGACCTCCGGAAGCATCTCTTTCAATAGCTTAGTTGGTATAGGGTCTAACATACATGTTGTTGATTTTGATGATTTAACAAGTTTAGACAATTCTTCCTCTCCTAAAGCAGTAAATGAATTGAATTTTTCCTCAGAGACACTACAATGCACTGTCTGACGTGATACTGTAGTAGATGGTTGCATGGTTATAATTTTTCTCTAATATATCAATCTTGCAAGTAAAGAAGTTCATAAAGTCATTACTGCTATGCTCTTTGGAAACATCAGAAGTTGAAGCTTTATTTCTTGTTAATTTAGCCACTGTATCAAATAAATACCTAGGGTTGTGTTTATTTTCTTCTAAAAGTTTTGAAAAATAGGCAGATCTAGCAGATTTTAAGGCCTTTCTGTACTCAATCATTCTCTCTCTCCACAAAATGCAAAATACTTCTAGTTTTGTTTTCTTCCAGCTGCACTCCTTTTTTCTGGCTGCTTTTGCTGTACCATGGCTTAATTTCCTTAATCTTTTTAAACGCAAAGGAGCAACTGAGTCTAATGTGCTGGAAAAGACAGAGGCAATAGTTTCTGTTGCAACATCGAGGTCTTCTAAGCTTGGATGCTAAGGCGATGAAACTGATCAGGAAGATTATTTATAAAGCGATCTTTAGTGGTAGAAGTGATGGTTCTACCATATTTATGGCAGGGAGGCAGTTTAGCCTCTTTGACTAAATGTTGTATACACGAGACTAGATAATGATCTGAAATGTCGTCACTCTGCTGCAGAATTTCAACGGCATCAATATCGATTCCATGTGACAATATTAGATCTAAAGTATGATTACGACAATGAGTGGGTCCTGACACGTGTTGTCTAACACCAATAGAGTTTAGAATGTCTGTAAATGCCAATCCCAATGAGTCTTTTTTATTATCTACATGGATATTAAAATCACCAACAACAAGGACTTTATCTGCAGCTAGTACTAATTCTGATTGAAAATCAGCAAATTCTTTGATAAAGTCTGTATGGTGTCCTGGTGGCCTGTATACAGTAGCCAGCACAAATGTCAACGTACATAATGTTACGTAAAGCACCATCACTTCGAAGGAGTTATATTTGAAAGACTTCTGGCTGATACTGTAAATATTACTATAAATTACAGCAACACCTCCCCCTTTGCCTTTCTGACGAGGATTGTGTCGATAATCATAACCTTGAGGACTAGACTCATTTAAAGTAATGTAATCGTCCGGTTTTAGCCAGGTTTCTGTCAAACACAGCACATCTAGATTACTGTCTGTGATAATATCGTTTACAATAAGTGCTTTTGAAGAAAGTGATCTAATATTTAACAACCCAAGCTTTATCATTTGTTTATCATTATTATCTCTATTTTTTATTTGTTGCACATCAATTAAATTTTTACCATTAAATGAGTTTGGAAGTTTTTTGTTTTTACTAATTCGGGGTACAGACACAGTCTCTATGTGATAATATCTAGGTGTAAGAGTTTCTATGTGTTGGGATTTATCTGACTTCTGTAACATGAGGCAGCTAGCAGACGGTCGGTTTAGCCAGTCTGTCTGCTTCCTGTCCTGGGCCCCCAGTTTGTCATGTTTCAGCTCTAAGACTATGTGCCATATTACTAGAGAGAAGAGCAGCACCATCCCGGGACGGATGAATACCATCTCTTTTCAACAGGTCAGGTCTGCCCCAAAAACTTTTCCAATTGTCTATGAAACCTATATTATTCTGCGGACACCACTTAGACAGCCAGCCATTGAGTGATGATAATCTGCTAACTATCTCATCACTCCGACGAACAGGAAGGGGACCAGAGCAAATTACTTCTCCTGACATTGTATTTGCGAGTTCACACACCTCTTTAATGTTAATTTTAGTGATCTCCGACTGGTGAAGTCGAACATCATTTGTGCCGACGTGAATAATAATTTTAGAATATTTACGATTAGCATTAGCCAGCACTTTTAAATTTGCTTTGATGTCAGGTGCTCTGGCTCCCGGCAAACATGTGACTATGGTGGCTGGTGTCTCTATTTTCACGTTCCGTGTAATAGAATCACCAATAACTAGGGCACTTTCAACAGGATTCTCAGTGGGTGCATCACTGAGTGGGGAGAACCTGTTTGATGTTCTTATTGGAACGGAAGAGTGGTGTTTTCCGCGGCTAGGCCGCCTCACCGTTACCCAAGTGCCCTGCTGTGCGGGCTCTATAGCCAGAACCGAACAATGTACAGAGTTCACTAAGCTAGTCGCATCCAAAACAGTATCTGAAGCCCCTGCATTCTTACTATCCTCGATTAAAGTTTGGATGCGTGTCTCTAATTCTGAGATTCTCTCTGTCAGCCTGACTATTTCCCTACATTTATGACATGTAAATCCCTCGTCGCTGCCAGAGAGAGCTATACTGAACATGTGACAGATGGAACAGGAAACAATTCTGGGAGAGGATGACATGACTCACCGTGTTTGTAAACTGATCCGATCCGAGTTACCACAGCTGTTCGATGAACGCGTTGAAAGAGGAGCGCGCGAGACTGATGACAAGTTAACAAGCTAGCGAGATGCAAACGCGTTGTAACAGCGATTTAGATTCAAAGATTACAAGCTAGCGACGTCAGATTAATGTGGTAGGCAATAATAATAATATAAGCAACAATGAATAAAAGTAAGAGATTCAATAAAAGAGAAAACAAAGCTATACGGAGACGCAAACCACCAGCAGCAAGCAGAGGCAGCGAGGCAGACGAGGCCACATAGTGCAGCATATTTAGGATGTACAGCACAAAAACAAGTAATGGAAGTGATGAAGTACAAATCAGTTCATAATTTATCATATTCTCAAGCAGTGAAGAAGATTCAAAATGAGCAAGGAAATAGGATGGGTACACCAATGTAAGTGAAGTACCAAATAAGGGAACAGAGAGTCAGACGCCGAAGCAGATTGATGATGCTGTAGCCTGTAGGGCCTCGCTCGACAGAACTTACCAATGACTTTATCAATGAACAACGTGACCAAACAAAGCTTCATTTTGACCAACAGGTCCATTTCCTGACCTCCAGCCTTAACAGGAATGATGACGTGATTTCTTTTAACAAAGAAGCCTGTCTTGAGCTCATCAGAAGTAAACTAATCAAAAGTCACGTGGGGTCTGATCATGTTAGATCTATTGATTCCTCACAAAACCCTCTTGTATTATCGGGTGGAACAGGAAACATTAATTAACGGACCTAAATGCACAACGGATCCTCACAGACATACCCTGATTAGGAACCCCTTTTGACCCGGTCACTCGTGACTCCGGTCACGGTTTAAACTCTGCTTAAGGACTCAATCTTGAATCTCAAAAGGGACAATTGTCAATCATTCAAAGTATTAACTATATCCAGAATAACACTTGCTATGGTGATTAGCTACTAACATGTTGGAGTCAATGCATTATATGTTTGTATTCCTGTATGCATTTTTTCTCTTGTAATCATTGTTTTAATTAGGTCAGTCTAGTAATATGTGTGTAAGAAGTGTGTCATGTTTGAGTTCTAAATACAGAATTATAATTCTCTGTAATTCTGTGTGAATGAAATATTGAAATTCAGTATCAGGAAGATATTAAGAAATGTTATAAAGTTGTTAATAAAACAGGAGAATGTTCTGCAGATATCACGCGATGTGATCAATAGACAATAGACCAGGCCTGTCTAATCTCCGTAGCAACGTCTCATTGGAGGATCGCATCTGAAGGATGGAGCCAACTCGCTCCTTTAAAACTATGCTGTTCGAAGTCGTAGTCGTCGAAGTCGGTCGGTTGAAGTTGAAGTTGAAGCACAGTAGCCGAAGCACCGCTACTTTGACCACGGCTGAAACTTTTGCTTTTGCAACTTTGCTTGGGTCATGCTGAAAAGAAGAAGTTGAGAACTGATCCTTTACCGGGGCTGATTTTCCATCTAACAGTCGCCGACTTCATCCACGAGCCGCGCAGTTGACCATTCAACAGCCGTCACATCCAGACTCCAAAACACTCCGTGAAATATCTGACCAAAGTCTCCAAAGAAGAAAACTGCTCAGAACAGCGCGTTTCACCAGCCGGCAACAACTTTAAAGCTTCCGCGCAACCCACGAAGGGCTTTCCCGAGAAGACGTCACCTGAAAGACAACCAATCCAAAACGGGATTCCGCTGCACACGAGTCACGGAACAACCCGATTACCTCAGCTGTCAGAGCAAACGCAGATACAAGCAAACTTCTCTCTCTCTTGCTGGAAACTGGTGAAACTCCTTTAAACCTAAAGAATCAAGCCAAAGCTCTGCTTTTGTGATTTTCCTCAGGTTGCGATGTTTAGTTAGTATTTGGGACTTTCTTCATAACTCATCAACTCCGCGAATGTGTGTGTGTGTGTGTGTGTGTGTGTGTGTGCGTATGTAAGTATGTGTGTGTGTTTAGCCTTAGTTTCTTGTAATCATTAGAAGTAGTCAATAAAGCTTGTTTTAATTTTCACATATACGAGTTTCTTGTGCTGTGTGTCAAATTACTGCCTTAAACTTAAAAGATCAAGTTACCTCTTGCTTATAATAATATAATAATAATAATAATAATAATAATAATAATAATCATAATAAAATATTGTTACTGTTGGCCGCAGAATAATATTTGTCCAGAATTGGTAAAATACTCTAACCTCAATTTTCGCTGGACGAATAATTGATGAAGTGTTAAATATTAATTCTGAATAATTTACAGTGAATCATTTACAGTTGATTCAATTCTTATTCCCTGTAACAATTAAATTGAGCTAATAAATAGGCTAAGTCCTTACAATGCAAATATGCTTATGGTTAGCAAAGTAAATTGCATTGCATTTATTGCAGAAGCCATTAACTGCACAGCACAAACAAACAAACGGAAAGAAAAACTGAAAATAATTATATCAACAGCAACACGTCATCTGGCATACAGACACTTTTAGGTCAATCTGAGAACATTGCAAGCTCTCAGAAAGCATCAGAACAATAAAGGTTAAACAATATGACATTTAGGGTAGTACAATGGAATACTAGAAGTTTGACTGCGAATGGCCAAGAATTCAAGAGAATGATGAAATAAATAATCTTACTGATGTAATATGCATTCAAGAGACATGGCTTAAACCACAGTTTAACTTAATAATTCTAGGGTATGTAGCCATTAGAAAAGATAGAATAGAAACCACTGGTGGGGGTGTGCAACATTTATAAAGAATGGAGTGGCTTATAGGGAAGTTAAAATAGAAACACAATATGAAAGCATTAAAATGGAGGTGTGGACATCAATAGGAAAAGTAACAAAAATAAACTATTACAATCCATGTGAATAATTATCCTTGATAGAATTAAACAAAATTTGGAGTAAAGAAGAAGGTATGGTGATTTGGTGTGGGGATTTCAATGCACATAGTGTTACATGGGGAAGCTCAAACACAGATAAAATGGCACAGTGGTGGAAGAGTATATGAAGGATAATTTTTTGGTATGCTTAAATGATGGTAGTGGAACAAGGTTCAATATAAGGGATTTATCAAAATCATGCTTGGATCTAACAATAGTTTCAGCAATAATTGCGGTGAAATGTCAATGGGAAATATTAGATCATTCGACAAGTGGGAGCAATCATTATCCAATAAGTTGCACGGTAGGATTAGAAATCCAAAGGTGTGTGGTAACAATTCAACAAAAAGGACAAGGCAGGGTAAAGGAAAAGGACAAGGCAGAAATATTAGTTAAAACCTTACAAAAAGCTCATAGTAAAGAAAATCTTGATGGAAATTACAGAAGGAAAAGAAAGGAAATGTTAATGCAAAATCAATATATATATATAATAAAATGCCATTTGAGATATTGGAACTTAAAAGAGTTATGTTGAGTTTTACAGTCTGCACCAGGAAAAGATGGAATATGTTATATTGTGCTAAAATATGCAGATGATATAATTCTTAAAGCAGAACTGGAATTATTCAATAAGATATGGATAGAGGGGAGGCTACCAAAGTCATGGAAACATGCTATAATAATTCTGATAGCAAAGCCGAGGAAAGATTCATCGATAGCTGGAAATTATAGACCAATAGCACTTACATCCAACTTATGTAAGTTGATGGAAAAAATGATTGTAAATAGGCTGAATTATGTATTTGAGAGTAAGGGCATGTTAGCATCTTATCAGTTTGGTTTTTAGAAAAGGTCGATCAACATTGGATGCATTAATAAAGTTTGAAACAGATGTAAGACTGATGCCAGAGTGCCTGGACCAAAAGGGCTACTCTTTGAGAAAACAAAGAAAATTACCATTTGAACTCTCTCTTGCAAAATAGCATCCCCACCCGAGACGCAATCACACTGAGTCAATCACACCTCAGCATCTGCCTTAATCTACTTTTCACTCCCTTCACCCTCTCCCCCCCGTCTCTTCTCTCTACATACAGAGATGACCTAGAATTCACCCAAAATCTATCTGGTTTAATGTGAACAATCATCAAAGAATGCTATACAATGTTTGGTATCGTTTGAAATGTTTCAGTGCAACTGGTACAACGGTCTCGTCTACATAAAGTAAACCAAAGGTATTAAAGGTTTTAAGAGTTTTAGAGATACTTTGGTTGCAACCATGGGTGTGTCCCTTTCCCAAGGTTTTGATCCAAATTACCTCCTGTTCCACAGCAAGGTGCAAACCCCTGAGGTCTGTGACCCTAGTCAATGCAAATTTTGATTGTTAGTTCATGCCCACATTGGGGGATGTTTGTCTTGGTCTGAGTATTTAAAGAAATGTTGCAAAATGCTCAAGGCGCCTCTGTATTCAGATGGAGCCCATATTGCTGAGTGTCTGGACACTCAGCAATATGCATGTCAGTATGCATCTTACTCTATTTCTGAGCATTTGATGTTTGTATTAATCATCTTTGAATTGATTATGTAATTGGCATGATACATTTACCTGACTAATAAATTGTCACATTTGACTTTATTCTGATTTACTCTGAAATTATTGACTTTAGTAGATTCCGATGTATCCATTGTTACCGCAAATCTGCGTCAGGTTAGTAACGGACTAAAGTCCAGTTGAGTGGAGCATAGGGCACACTAACTGTGATTTTAGAGCTCCGACTAACGCTTGGTATTAGTTCAAGTGTACTTAGACTGTAAAGGCTAAAAAGGGAATTTCCGTTTAGGCAACAAATGTTGATCGACCAACCTAAATAGGGTGAGCCTTACCTCTGTTTATTGTAACGTTACTCTAGCTAAGTGTACATGGTAAACCATGGCATAACCAAACCAAAGCTATTATAAGAGAAGTAATATTGGTCGACCTCCTGTAAATAGTGGTTATGACCTCTGACTAGAGTTAGTGTTACTTTAATTCAAGTGTATACAGATCTAAGGGGACTACACAAATACTTTTAGACAGAGCAAGCATGAAAGCGGCCTTCTAAATAGTATAGTCAATTACCTCTGTCTAGTGACCAAGACTGGCGAGTCTGTGATCGTGGGCCCGCATATTAATGAATGGCCAGTGCGAGGACCCTGTGCGACACTGAGAACCGAATGAACAAGTACAATAAGAGTAAAGAGTTAAATAGAATATTCAAATGTAAAGCTAAATTATTATACAAATGACCAATAATCAATTGACATTTTAAACTAAATTCGAGGTCATAATAACATGGAGTCAGATAAAAGATTATTTGGAATTAAACTACTTTGCCACGCTGAAAAGACGGAACGCGCAAGAAACCTTCCCCGCCCGGTGGGAAACCGCCATTGGGCCGATTGGGCGGGCCTTACACAGATATCAAGAAAGCTTTATCAATGAAAGAGGGATTAGTGGCAGTTTATTTTGATATTGAAAAGGCGTACGATATGCTGTGGAAAGAAGGTTTACTACTAAAATTGAAGAAAACTGGAATAGAAGGTAGAATGTATAACTGGGTTTTAAGTTTTTTTATTAGACAGAACAATTCAAGTTCGGGTGGGTAACGAATTGTCCCAAACTGTGAGTGTGGAAAACGGAACTCCCCAGGGAAGTATGATAAGCCCTATATTATTTAACATCATGATAAATGATGTATTTGAAAGAGTATCTCCAGAAATTAATACAGCTTTATACGCGGACAATGGATTAATGTGGAAAAGAGGGAGGAATATATCTTTTAATATGGATAAACTTCAAAAAGCAATAGAGACAGTTGAAAAATGGTCATTAGAATGTGGGTTCAAATTTTCAATATCCAAAACATGTTATCAGATATTTACAAAGAAAAAAGTAAGGAGAACAAGCAGCTTAAATTATACAGAGTTTCATTAGAAAAAGTGTCTAAATTTAAGTATCTGGGAATGTGGTTTGACAATAAGTTAACCTGGAAAGACCATATTGAATTTATTTAAAAAAAAAAGTGCAGTAAAGTACTGAATTTAATGAGAGGTGTCACAGGACAAGATTGGGGTGCAGACAAGCAATCATTAAAGGATATATATGTTGGTCTCATGCGATCAGTCCTAGATTATGGATGTATTGTGTATGAATCGGCATCTGTAACTATGTTAAAGAAATTAGATATCATACAAGCTAAAGCATTAAGAATCATTTTAGGAGCAGTTAAAACAACTCCAACTGCAGCACTGCAGGTGGAAACATCTGAAATGCCACTGTATAAGAAGAGAAAAACTAGCTATGGCTTATTGGATTAATCTACAGGGACAAAGTAATGATCATCCTGTAAAGGGAGTACTTAAGGAAATTTGGGAAACTATGAATACACCAGGTAAAGGCTTTGCATGGAAAATTAAAAATGGGGTTAATGAAACTAGGTAAGGGTTAGACATAAAATTATTTGCTCCGATAATTGTAACACCTTCAATACCACCTTGATTATTTGCTCAACCCCCTTAAAGGTGCCCTAGATTCAAAAATTGAATTTACCTCGGCATAGTTAAATAACAAGACTTCAGTACATGGAAATGACATACAGTGAGTCTCAAACTCCATTGTTTCCTCCTTCTTATATAAATCTCATTTGTTTAAAAGACCTCCGAAGAACAGGCGAATCTCAACATAACACCGACTGTTACGTAACAGTCGGGGTGTACGCCCCCAATATTTGCATATGCCAGCCCATGATTGAGGCATTACACAAGGGCAGCCAGTATTAACGTCTGGATGAAAGGCATTAGACAAGGGCAGAACGTCTGGATGTGCACAGCTGAATCAACAGACTAGGTAAGCAAGCAAGGACAACAGCGAAAAATGGCAGATGGAGCAATAATAACTGACATGATTCATGATAACATGATATTTTTAGTGATATTTGTAAATTGTCTTTCTAAATGTTTCGTTAGCATGTTGCTAATGTACTGTTAAATGTGTTTAAAGTTACCATCGTTTCTTACTGTATTCACGGAGACAAGAGCCGTCGCTATTTTCATTTTTAAACACTTGCAGTCTGTATAATGCATAAACACAGCTTCATTCTTTATAAATCTCTCCAACAGTGTAGCATTAGCCGTTAGCCACGGAGCATAGCCTCAAACTCATTCAGAATCAATGTAAACGTCAAAATAAACACTGTACTTACGCGATTAGACATGCTGCATGACGAACACTTTGTAAAGATCCATTTTGAGGGTTATATTAGCTGTTTGAACTTTTTTTATGTTGTTTAAGGCAAGCGCGCGCTCCGTGGGCGTGGAGCACGAGAATTAAAGGGCCACACACCCTGAATCGGCTCATTTCTAATTATGCCCCAAAATAGGCAGTTAAAAAAATGAATTAAAAAAAAAATCTATGGGGTATTTTGAGCTGAAACTTCACAGATACATTCAGGGGACACCTTAGACTTATATTACATCTTTTAAAAAAAAAGTTCTAGGGCACCTTTAAATTTTTCACTCTTTGTTATATTGCAGCCATTTGCTAAAATCATTTAAGTTCATTTTTTTTCCCTCATTAATGTATACACAGCACCCCATATTGACAGAAAAACACAGAATTGTTGACATTTTTGCAGATTTATTAAAAAAGAAAAACTGAAATATCACATGGTCCTAAGTATTCAGACCCTTTGCTGTGACACTCATATACACTCAGGTGCTGTCCATTTCTTCTGATCATCCTTGAGATGGTTCTACACCTTCATTTGAGTCCAGCTGTGTTTGATTATACTGATTGGACTTGATTAGGAAAGCCACACACCTGTCTATATAAGACCTTACAGCTCACAGTGCATGTCAGAGCAAATGAGATTCATGAGGTCAAAGGAACTGCCTGAAGAGCTCAGAGACAGAATTGTGGCAAGGCACAGATCTGGCCAAGGTTACAAAAAAAATTCTGCTGCACTTAAGGTTCCTAAGAGCACAGTGGCCTCCATAATCCTTAAATGGAAGATGTTTGGGACGACCAGAACCCTTCCTAGAGCTGGCCGTCCGGCCAAACTGAGCTATCAGGGGAGAAGAGCCTTGGTGAGAGAGGTAAAGAAGAACCCAAAGATCACTGTGGCTGAGCTCCAGAGATGCAGTCGGGAGATGGGAGAAAGTTGCAGAAAGTCAACCATCACTGCAGCCTTCCACCAGTTGGGGCTTTATGGCAGAGTGGCCCGACGGAAGCCTCTCCTCAGTTCAAGACACATGAAAGCCTGCATGGAGTTTGCTAAAAAAACACCTGAAGGACTCCAAGATGGTGAGAAATAAGATTCTCTGGTCTGATGAGACCAAGATAGAACTTTTTGGCCTTAATTCTAAGTGGTATGTGTGGAGAAAACCAGGCACTGCTCATCACCTGTCCAATACAGTCCCAACAGTGAAGCATGGTGGTGGCAGCATCATGTGGGGGTGTTTTTCAGCTGCAGGGACAGAACGACTGGTTGCAATTGAGGGAAAGATGAATGCGGCTAAGTACAGGGATATCCTGGATGAAAACCTTCTCCAGAGTGCTCAGGACCTCAGACTGGGCCGAAGGTTTACCTTCCAACAAGGCAATGACCCTAAGCACACTGCTAAAATAACGAAGGAGTGGCTTCACAACAACTCCGTGACTGTTCTTGAATGGCCCAGCCAGAGCCCTGACTTAAACCCAATTGAGCATCTCTGGAGAGACCTAAAATGGCTGTCCACCAACGTTTACCATCCAACCTGACAGAACTGCAGAGGATCCCCAAATCCAGGTGTGAAAAACTTGTTGCATCTTTCCCAAAAAGACTCATGGCTGTATTAGATCAAAAGGGTGCTTCTACTAAATACTAAGCAAAGGGTCTGAATACTTATGACCATGTGATATTTCAGTTTTTCTGCAAAAATGTCAACAATTCTGTGTTTTTCTGTTAGTATGGGGTGCTGTGTGTACATTAATGAGGAAAAAAATGAACTTAAATGATTTTAGCAAATGGCAAAAAAAAAAAAAAAAAAAAAAAAAATATATAATATATATATATATATATAAATAACATTATACATTTCTTCAGATATATACAAATGGTTCAAAGAGCATAGAATCTGGAAGAACAGGGGTTGCTTTCTATGTTCCAGAATTGATGTTAGGAAGGCTGGAAGAATATCAGATGGTACATCTGTATATACAGCAGAGATGGTAGCAATCCTAATGGCACTAGGTTGGGTTTATGAAATAAGACCAGATCAAGTAATAATACGTTCTGATTCAATGGCGGTTCTTGAGTTTACAATCAATGCAAACAAATAGAAGTGACATTTTAATAGAAATCATGATTACATTATACAGTATAAAACAAATAGGAATAATAACTTGTTTTATATGGGTACCTGCACATGTGGGAATTCAGGGTAATGAGGAAGCAGGCAAAATGGCTAAAGACACTATAAATATGGATGAACCAAGCATAAATATGTTAATCAGCAGATCAGAAGGAAAACATTTAAATTTTAGAAGCTTGTAACAGGAAGTGGCAAACATGTTGGGATTCATGTCAAACAGTTCAACACTTTCATAAAGTTTAAAAGAGTATAAAGAAATCTAAAATCATTCATAATATAAGCAGAAGGGAGCAAGTTATCCGCACCATTTTATGAACAGGGCATTCGAATCTTAATCACACATTACATATAATTGGGAAACATAATACAGGTTTATGTGAAGTATGTTTAATAGAGGAAACAGTGGAACATGTAATGATGGTATGTAATGTATATGAAAGAGAAAGAAAAAGTCTTAAGGAGGAACTGCAATCACTGGGATACCAAGATTTAACATTAAGTAAAATATGAATTGATGGATGTAACAGAAGGGAGTCTACTGGAGGCGAGTGTAGTGAGAACCCAAGTGCAGTTTATTGTGAATAATCCAAAACATGAACAGGAACAGAAACACAGACGTGACTTGACATGGCTTGGCTTGGCTTGGCTTGACTTGACATGAACAGACTTGAACAGACTTGACTTAATGACTCACCGACAGCAGGTTACATTGACAATACATGACAAAGGAACATGGGGAAGACAATGGCTATAAATACAAGAACTGATGGAACACATGACTAGGACAACCAATGGGGAAGTGACACAAGGAACAAGAGAACCAATAACAGAACAGAACTGAAAACCACATGACCATAAACAACCAATGAGAACCGAATAAGAAGACGCTTGATATACAGCCTCACACAACCACTGAAATAAAACTGTCAGGTCCACAACTTTACATTTTTCATTTGCTTTGTTATGCTGTATTTTACTTCTACAGCCTTGCTGTTCTTGGGGGCACTGAACTGCATCTTACATTTTATCCTCCATTTCTATCACAATGTCAAGTCAAGTCAAGTCACCTTTATTTATATAGCGCTTTTTACAATGTAGATTGTGTCAAAGCAGCTTTACATTGATAACTGGTACATTATTTTGGCTGCACAGCAGCTCTTAAAGAATAGTGTCAGTGCAGGCAGATCAAAGCACTGTTGAATATCAAATGTCAAGTCAAATGTCAAGTGTCCCCAACTAAGCAAGCCAAAGGTGACAGCGGCAAGGAACCCAAACTCCAACAGGTGACATCAGGTGACAAACAAGTGGCAAATAGGCATTAAAATGGAGGAAAAAAACCTTGGGAGAAACCAGGCTTAGTCGGGGTGCCAGTTCTCCTCTGGCGAACAGTGCTTTGTTACGACTCAGGTTGCTATCATAAGTCCAATAGGATCGCAACATTCAAAGTATTTATTTCAGTTTCATCCAGCTGAGGATCATATTCATCATCCCGGTATGGACGGCGGTTGAGAGGAGCTGAGCCACTGGTTGTCGTGTTGATGAGGCCTTCAAAGTGGATGATCTAGTTGACTCAATCTCTGCTGATACTTCAGGGCTGCGTTGTGGTCGTGTCAAGGCGCAGGTCCTTGGTCTCACCTGGATACGACCCGGATCCGGTTGACTACGGTAAACCTCGGGATAAACAAGAAAGACTAATATTAGCATAGATGATATTCTTCTTCTGATGTAACGAGTACATCTGGTGTTATAGGAAGTGTTCCCGGGTTCCGGCTGACCTAATTTATGCAGCCTAATAATCCTTTAACGGATTTGAAAATATAAATTGATAATGTGTTATGTGTATGCCAGGTTAAAGAGATACGTTTTTAGTCTAGATTTAAACTGACAGAGTGTGTCTGCTTCCTGAACAATACTAGGAAGATTGTTCCAGAGTTTAGGTGCCAAATAGGAGAAGGATCTACCACCTGCGGTTTATTTTTTTGCTAATCTAGGTATTATCAGCTGGCCTGAATTCTGGATCACAATAGACGTGAAGGACTATAATGCTTTAAGAGCTTGCTCAGGTACTGGGGAGCTAAACCATTTAGTGCTTTGTAAGTAATTAGCAAGATTTTAAAATCTATACAATGTTTAACAGGAAGCCAATGCAGTGTTGACAGAACTGGGCTAATATGGTCATACTTCCTAGTTCTAGTAAGAACTCTAGCTGCTGCATTTTGTGCGAGCTGTAGTTTATTTTTCAGGTGAGCAGAACAACCACCCAGTAAAGCATTACAGTAATCTAGCCTTGAGGTCATGAACGCATGAACTAACTGTTCTGCATTTTTCATTGAGAGCATATGTCGTAGTTTAGATATATTTTTAAGATGGAAGAATGCGGTTTTACAGATTCTAGTAACATGGCCTTTAAATGAAAGATTGGTATCAAAGAGATGACGAAGACTTAACAGAGCAGCCATCAGTATTCTAGGTTATTATGTGAAGAAGTTTTTGGTCCAAAAATTAGAATCTTTTTTTTCTGAATTTAGTAGTAGGAAATTACTGGTCATCCAATTTTTTATATCAGCTATGCATTCCGTTAATTTTGTGAATTGGTAAGTTTCGTCAGGGCACGCAGAAATATAGAGCTGAGTATCAACAGCGTAACAGTGAAAACTAACTGCCATGCTTCCTAATGATATCTCCCAAGGGTAGCATGTACAGAGTGAAAAGCAATGGTCCTAGTACTGAGCCTTGCGGTACTCTATATTGAACTTGTGATCGATATGACATTTCTTCGTTTACTACTACAAACTGATAACGGTCAGATAAGTATGATTTGAACCATGACAATGCAATTCCACTAATGCCAACATAATTTTCGAGTCTATTTAAAAGAATATTGTGATCAGTAGTGTCAAATGCAGCAATAAGATCCAGTAACACTAATAGAGAGATACAACCACGATCTGATGATAAGAGCAAATCATTAGTAACTCTAATAAGAGCAGTCTCAGTACTATGGTACGGTCTAAATCCTGACTGGAAATCCTCACAGATACTATTTCTTTCTAAAAAGGAACATAGTTGTGATGATACTGCCTTTTCTAGTATTTTTGACAGAAAAGTGAGATTTGAGATTGGCCTGTAATTGACTAATTCTCTAGGATCAAGTTGTGTTTTTTTAATAAGAGGTTTAATAATAGCCAGCTTAAAAGTTTTTGGTACGTGTCCTAGTGATAAAGATGAATTGACGATATTAAGAAGAAGATCTATGACCTCTGGAAGCATCTCTTTCAATAGCTTAGTCGGTATAGGGTCTAACATACATGTTGTTGATTTTGATGATTTAACAAGTTTAGACAATTCTTCCTCTCCTAAAGCAGTAAATGAATTGAATTTTTCCTCAGAGACACTACAATGCACTGTCTGACGTGATACTGTAGTAGATGGTTGCATGGTTATAATTTTTTCTCTAATATTATCAATCTTGCAAGTAAAGAAGTTCATAAAGTCATTACTGCTATGCTCTTTGGAAACATCAGAAGTTGAAGCTTTATTTCTTGTTAATTTAGCCACTGTATCAAATAAATACCTAGGGTTGTGTTTATTTTCTTCTAAAAGTTCTGAAAAATAGGCAGATCTAGCAGATTTTAAGGCCTTTCTGTACTCAATCATTCTCTCTCTCCACAAAATGCAAAATACTTCTAGTTTTGTTTTCTTCCAGCTGCACTCCTTTTTTCTGGCTGCTACCTTTAGGGCCCGAGTGTGCTTATTGTACCATGGCGTTGGATTAATTTCCTTAATCTTTTTTAAATGCAAAGTAGCAACTGAGTCTAATGTGCTGGAAAAGACAGAGGCAATAGTTTCTGTTGCAACATCGAGGTCTTCTAAGCTGTCTGGTATGCTAAGGCGATGAAACTGATCAGGAAGATTATTTATAAAGCGATCTTTAGTGGTAGAAGTGATGGTTCTACCATATTTATGGCAGGGAGGCAGTTTAGCCGCCTTGACTAAATGTAGTATACATGAGACTAGATAATGATCTGAGATGTCGTCACTCTGCTGCAGAATTTCAACAGCATCAATATCGATTCCATGTGACAATATTAGATCTAAAGTATGATTATGACAATGAGTGGGTCCTGACACGTGTTGTCTAACACCAATAGAGTTTAGAATGTCTACAAATGCCAATCCCAATGAGTCTTTTTTATTATCTATATTAAAATCACCAACAACAAGGATTTTATCTGCAGCTAGTACTAACTCCGATAGAAAATCAGCAAATTCTTTATTAAGTCTGTATGGTGTCCTGGTGGCCTGTATACAGTAGCCAGCACAAACTTACATAATGTTACATAAAGTACCATCACTTCAAAGGAATTATATTTGAAAGACTTTTGACTAATACTGTAAATATTACTATAAATTACAGCAACACCTCCCCCTTTGCCTTTCTGATGAGGATTGTGTCGATAATCATAATCTTGAGGGTTAGACTCATTTAAAGTAATGTAATCGTCCGGTTTTAGCCAAGTTTCTGTCAAACACAGCACATCTAGATTATTGTCTGTCAAGTCAAGTCAAGTCAAATTTATTTATATAGAGCTTTTACAATTGGTAATTGTTTCAAAGCAGCTTTACATATTAGAAGCACAGAAAAAAGGGAAGTGGTTAAAAATAAGCTGTACAAACAAGCGTGGTAATATGTAACATATACAAGATGGTGCTACATTAAGCCAATGTCGGCTGACTCCCAGGGGTGGAAAAAACCCCCTAGGAGAAAAACCCAGCGTGCTAACACTGGGAAAAAAGTCCTAGGAGGGAAAAAACCCCTTGGAAGATATATATATGTAAATGGATATGGAGATCAAAATCTGAATTATACATTTTTATTATAGAGATTAAAAATAGATTATATATAAATATATGTAAGCGGATAAGGGATTAAAAATCTGAATTATAGATGCAGCCAGAACTGGATCTGTAGGCCCATTGTCTCCTGGGCTACATTGTAGTCAGGTCCAGACACAGGTTCTCCATCTGATCTGGATACGGCCTGGATCCAGCACCCGGCAAACCTCAGGATAAGCAGAGAGACAGATATTAGCGTAGATGCCATTCTTATTCTGATGTACAGGTATATCTAGTGTTATAGGAAATGTTCTCGGTTCCGGCCGACCTAATTATTGCAGCGTAACAATCCTTTAACGGATTTGAAAAATGTTAATGTATTGATAATGTGTTATGTGTATGCAAGAGCAAAGAGATGTGTTTTTAGTCTAGATTTAAACTGACAGAGTGTGTCTGCTTCCCGAACAATGCTAGGAAGATTGTTCCAGAGTTTAGGTGCTAAATAGGAAAAGGATCTGCCGCCTTCAGTTGATTTTGATATTCTGGGTATTATCAACTGGCCTGAATTCTGAGATCGCAATAAACGTGAAGGACTATAATGCATTAAGAGCTCACTTAGGTACTGGGGAGCTAAACCATTTAGAGCTTTATAAGTAAGTAGCAAGATTTTAAAATCTATACGATGTTTAATAGGGAGCCAATGTAATGTTGACAGAACTGGGCTAATATGGTCATACTTTCTGGTTCTAGTAAGAACTCTAGCTGCCGCATTTGGACCAACTGTAGTCTGTTTAAAAGCCGAGCAGAACAACCACCCAGTAGAGCGTTACAGTAATCTAGTCTTGAGGTCATGAATGCATGAACCAACTGTTCCGCATTTGTCATTGAGAGCATATGTCGTAATTTAGATATATTTTTTAGATGGAAGAAGGCGGTTTTACAGATACTAGAAACATGACTTTCAATGAAAGATTGGTATCAAAGAGCACACCCAAGTTCCTAACTGAGGACGAAGGTTTAATGGAGCACCCGTCAAGTGTTAGAGAGTATTCAAGGTTTTTTCGTGAGGAAGTTTTTGGTCCAAAGATTAGGATATCAGTTTTTTCTGAATTTAATAATAAGAAATTTCTTGTCATCCAGTTTTTAATGTCAGCTATGCATTCTGTTAGTTTGAATTTGTAGGTTTCATCAGGGCGCGAGGAAATATAGAGCTGAGTATCGTCAGCGTAGCAGTGAAAACTAACACCATGCTTCCTAATTATCTCTCCTAAGGGCAGCATGTACAGAGTGAAAAGCAACGGTCCTAGTACTGAGCCTTGTGGTACTCCATATTGAACTTGTGATCGATACGACATCTCTTCATTAACTACTACAGACTGATAACGGTCAGATAAGTACAATTTGAACCATGCCAAAGCAATTCCACTAATGCCAATATAGTTTTCAAGTTTTTAAAAGAATGTTGTGATCGATAGTGTCAAAAGCAGCACTGAGATCTAATAACACTAATAGAGAAATACAGCCACGATCGGATGATAAGAGTAGATCGTTTGTAACTCTAACGAGAGCAGTCAGTACTATGGTATGGTCTAAATCCTGACTGGAAATCCTCACAGATTCCATTTCTTTCTAAAAAGGAGCACAGTTGTGTTGAAACTGCCTTTTCTAGTATCTTTGACAGAAAAGGTAGATTCGAGATTGGCCTGTAATTTACTAAATCTCTCGGATCTAGTTGAGGTTTTTAATAAGAGGTTTAATAATAGCCTGCTTAAAGGTTTTTGGCACGTATCCTAGTGTTAAAGATGAATTAATTATATCAAGAAGTGGACCTACGACCTCTGGAAGCATTTCTTTCAGTAGTTTAGTCGGCATTGGGTCTAACATACATGTCGTTGATTTTGATGATTTGATAAGTTTAGATAATTCTTCCTCTCCTATAGCGGCGAATGATTCTAGTTTTACCTCAGGGACACTACAGTGCACTGTCTGAAGCGAAACTGTAGACGGTTGCATGTTTTAATTTTCTCTCTAATATTATCAATCTTGCAAGTAAAGAAGTTCATAAAGTCATTACTGCTGTGCTCTATGGAAACGTCAGCAGTTGAATCTCTGTTTCTAGTTAATTTAGCCACTGTGTCAAATAAATACCTAGGATTATGTTTGTTTTCTATTAAGAGATTTGAAAAATAAGTAGATCTAGCATTTCTTATAGCCGTTCTGTACTCAATCATTTTTCTTTCCACGAAAGGCGAAAAACTTCTAGTTTTGTTTTCTTCCAACTACGTTCAGCTTTTCTAACAGCTCGTTTTAGAGCCCGAGTGTGCTCATCATACCACGGCGTTGGATTAGTTTCCTTAATCTTCTTTAGACGTAAAGGAGCGACTGCATCTAATGTGCTGGAAAAGAGAGAGCCAATAGTTTCTGTTGCAGCAGCATCGAGTTCTTCTAAGTTGTCAGGTATACTAAGGCGATGAAAACTGCTCGGGGAGATTATTTATAAAGCAATCTTTAGTGGTAGACGTGATGGTTCTACAATATTTATGGCTGGGTGGTGGTTTTGTAGCCTTGGCTAATTGTATTATACACGAGACTAAATAATGATCTGATATATCATCGCTCTGCTGTAGAATTTCAACAGCATCAATATCAATTCCATGCGACAGTATTAGATCTAGGGTATGATTACGACAATGAGTGGGTCCTGACACGTGTTGTCTAACTCCAATAGAGTTTAAAATGTCTGCAAATGCCAATCCAAATGCGTCTTATTATTATCTACATGGATATTAAAATCACCAACAACAAGGACTTTATCCGCAGCCAGTACTAACTCTGATAGAAAATCAGCAAATTCTTTGATAAAGTCAGTATGGTGCCCTGGGCCTGTATACAGTAGCCAGCACAAATGTCAACTTACATAATGTTACATAAAGCACCATCACTTCAAAGGAATTATATTTGAAATTCTTTTGAATGATTCTGAATATATTACTATAAATTACAGCAACACCTCCCCCTTTGCCTTTCTGTCGAGGATTGTGTCGATAATCATAACCTTGAGGACTAGATTCATTTAAAGTAATGTAATCGTCTGGTTTTAGCCAGGTTTCTGTCAAAACAGCAAGTCTAGTTTATTGTCTGTGATAATTTCATTTACAATAAGTGCTTTTGAAGAAATAGATCTAATATTCAGTAACCCAAGCTTTATCATTTGTTTATCTGATTTATCTGTGATTTTCATTTTTTGAACATCAATTAAATTTTTACCCTTAAAAGGTTTCGGAAGTTTTTTGTATTTACTAGTTCGAGGTACAGACACAGTCTCTATGTGATAATATCATTTTGAAGAAAGGGATCTAATATTTAACAACCCAAGTTTTATCATTTGTTTATCATTATTATCTCTTTTATTTGTTGAACGTCAATTAATTTTTACCATTAAATGGGTTTGGAAGTTTTTTGTTTTTACTAATTTGGGGTACAGACACAGTCTTTATGTGATAATATCTAGGTGTAAGAGTTTCTATGTGTTGGGAATTATCTAACTTCTGTAACATGAGGCAGCTAGCAGATGGTCGGTTTAGCCAGTCTATCTGCTTCCTGACTTGGGCCCCAGTTTGTCATGTTTCAGTTCTAAAACTATGTGCCATATTACAAGAGAGCAGAGCAGCACCATCCCGGGAGAGATGAATACCATCTCTTTTCAACAGGTCAGGTCTGCCCCAAAAACATTTCCAATTGTCTATGAAACCTATATTATTTTGCGGACACCACTTAGACAGCCAGCCATTGAGTGATGATAATCTGCTAACTATCTCATCACTCCGATGAACAGGAAGGGGACCAGAGCAAATTACTTCTCCTGACATTGTACTTGTGAGTTCACACACCTCTTTAATGTTAATTTTAGTGATCTCCGACTGGCGAAGTCGAACATCATTAGTGCCGATGTGAATAATAATTTTAGAGTATTTACGATTAGCATTAGCCAGCACTTTTAAATTTGCTTTGATGTCAGGTGCTCTGGCTCCCGGCAAACATGTGACTATGGTGGCTGGTGTCTCTATTTTCATGTTCCGTGTAATAGAATTGCCAATAACTAGGGCACTTTCAACAGGATTCTCAGTGGGTGCGTTACTGAGTGGGGAGAACCTGTTTGATGTTCTTATTGGAATGGAAGAGTGGTGTTTTCCGTGGCTAGGCCGCCTCGCCGTTACCCAAGTGCCCTGCTACACTGGCTCTACAGCCGGAACGAACAATGTACAGAGTTCGCTAAGCTAGTCGAATCCAAAACATTATCTGAAGCCCTTGCATTCTTACTATCCTCGATTAAAGTTTGGATGCGTGTCTCTAATTCTGAGATTCTCTCTGTCAGCCTGACTATTTCCCTACATTTATGACATGTAAATCCCTCGTCGCTGACAGAGAGAGCTATGCTGAACATGTGGCAAATGGAACAGGACACAATGCTGGGAGAGGGATGACATGACTCACCGTGTTTGTAGACTGATCCGAGTTACCACAGCTGTTTGATGAACGCGTTGAAAAAGGAGCACGCGAGAGACTGATGACGCTAGCTATTAACAAGCTAGTGAGATGCAAACACGTTGTAACAGCGATTTAGATTCAAAGATTACAAGCTAGCGACATCAGATTAATGTGGTAGGCAATATTATATATAAGGTAATAATAATATGAGCAACAATGAATAAAAGTAAGAGATTCAAAACAAAGCTATATGGAGTTACAGACGCAAACCACTCTGAGCAGCAAGGCAGACAGGAGCAATCGAGCTCCAAACAAACCAGCCAGCTCCAAACAAATGTGGCCAAGAGTTCTGGCTAGCTGCCAAATATACTAGCTAACTTAAGCCTCCCACCTAACACAACCTTTGCTTTTATGCTTTATGAAATACTGTGCGGCATAGAAGCAAATTTTTGTCAGGTACCAAAATTTTACAGTACCATGCCATTTAAGATTTCTGATTCCACAGTAAACAGCTCAACCTAACTACACTACAGCCAGTCAGTCTTATCTAATGCTTACATTCAGGGAATTAATATTGGATTGAAAGAATAGAAAATTGTCATGAGCCAGGTTTGAGTATTGTCTGCTCATCTTTGATTCTTTCCAGCTGGTCCTCGTTGCCGCTTGCGTTTGCGCTCTCGCACACACCTATTCTGTGTCTGTGTTGATTGTGCTGCCTACTTCTCCCTGTTCTTTGTTTTGTGTCTGTGTCAGGTAATTGTTTAATGTTGGTGTGACGAGCTCGCAATCGCTCTTGTTACTTGTAACTCTCTTTGTGTGTGTGTAAGCCTTTTTCTGTTCTTGCATTCGTGGTCCGTCTGTCAGAGACTCCTTTCAGCTGGCCTGGTTGCGTCCATCTACCAGCCTAGGTCTTCTCCATCAGCCATCTGAGACACTCCAGCAGGACCACTGTGCAACAGTTGAACTGGGACTCATTACGGGAAGCTTACTGACAAGTCTCCTTTGTTCTCCAGCTGCAGCGTGCTGTTGATCTTCGCCTGGCAGACTGCTTTTGTTCTGTTTTTGTTTAGAGACTCAATGGTCCCACTTTATATTAAGTGGCCTTAACTACTATGTACTTACATCAAAAAATAAGTACAAGTTCATATTGAATTGCAAAACACTTTTGCTGCTATCGAGGTGGGATACAGGTAAGATTAGGGAAAGCTTTGGTAGTATGGGTAGGTTTAAGGGTAGGGGTAAGATGTAAGGGATGGGTCAACAAATGTAATTACAGAAAATAATTACAGATGTAATTACATGCAGGTGTTTTTAAAATTTAAGTACAATGTAAAAACATGTATGTACACAATAAGTGCATTGTATCAAATTATTAATTTAAATGTAAGTACATAGTAGTTAAGGCCACTTAATATAAAGTGGGACCGACTCAATAAATACTGTGAACATTCTCTTTTGCCTCTGGGTCTTCTGCAGTCACCTGACAGAAAAATATTATGCATTTGGTATTTTTAATGAAATAAAATTAAAGAATACTACTGATTATGATGCAGACTTAATTATATAAATTTTATTCAAGAACCTTTCCGAGAGTTTATTATCAACTTGCACCTTAGCATGTATAGTGTTTAAATTGATAAGAAAATTTAAAAGAGTTTCTTGAGAGATTTTTTTATTATTATTATTTAAGGCTTAATACAAGGAATGCATGTTTATTTGTCTAATGTGTGAATATGATGATTATTTCAAATATGATAATGTGGTGGATACATAAGCTTTTATAATAAAAGCTGTACATTGGAAAGAATTTGAAGTTATAAAGTTCATACATTTTGCCCTAAACAAGTGATCTTATGCCTTTATGTGTCTCAGTAAGGTCTCTTCCTGTCTGGGTCTTGAGCAACATACAAAGCAACACAATCCTGTGACCGTTTCCACTGATACCTAAAGAATACCACACACAAACATAGTGGTGTTAACCAAATAGTTGCTATCATTCACACTGACATAAATACTTGCTAATTTAGTTTCCTGTCACTGAGATTTACCATCCCTTGCAAACAGTTCTGTCACTTTAAGGGGTCATGAAATGGAGAATCAAAATGTCCTTAATATTTACAAGAGGTTACAATACAATAAAAACATACTGCAAGTTTCAGAACTCAAAACTAACTCCCCAGTTATGGAATCCATTTTCTACCCTTCTGAATGCCAGGATTTTAAATCAGGAGAATCGTGATGTCACGATTTTCCTCAGCATGCCCCTTAAAATACATCATTGTAGTATGTAACCAAGAGGTGTGTTCTGAACAACTCATGTCTATCGGTCACAAGAGCAATACTGCTATTGTATAAGGATGTTAAGTAAGACCATCAAACTCAGATGTTTTTCTGTCAACTTGGAGTAGTACATCAGAAATAGAACGAGGCGTCAGTTTACTGTCTGGGATTTGTTGTGTCATGCCGCACCACATCCAGTGTAGACAATATCACTGATTATAATGGGTTATATTGTCTTTTGTCGCATCACTTGTGTCCGATAAAGACACAGTGTAACAGTGTGTTTGTAACAAATGTCAAACAAGCATTCAACACTATTAAGACTTTTTTCAGTATTGCTAATAAAATCAGTACATACACGTTACAATTTCTTCTGCTTAAGGATCTGGCTTGGGCTCAAACATATATGGCTTTATGACATCGCTTGCCCTCTCAAGTATCAAAACATGGGACATGCAGTAAAGGAGGGCATGGACATGGTGCAATGAAGCAATCAGTGGGCATTTACTTCCATTTCTGCTGAGATAACGCCCCTTGAAATTGAGTGTTTTTCCCACAGAGTGTAAATGAGGATGGAAAATTATATTATTATTATTATTATTATTATTTTTTTTTTTTTTATTTTTTTTTTTACAAATATTGGACCGTTTTTGGTGCAAAATCTGAAACAGCATTTCATGACCCCTTTTAACACTTATTAAACTAGTAACACAAATGATGCTCATCACACTCACTCTGTTTCTCCAAATATAAGCAGACAATCCCCTGCAGACAGGATGTACTCCTTGCCATTCATGAAGACATTGGAGGACCCCTCCTACATAAAACACAATCAAAAGTAGGAAAAGGGAAGGAAAGTCAATAAAGCTCAAGTAAATATAAAACAGAGGGAACATAAAAAGATTAAACTTAAAAAAAAAAATGAATAAAGAAATTCTGTAACAATATGAAGAACAGATGTTACCAGCTGCCAAATCCAGCCATCAGTTCGTCTTCTAGAGGATTCAGATGTCCCAGGACCAAAGAGTAGCGTCTAACAGACAGAAAGTCAGCAAATGCATCGCTGCCATAGCTTAATTCTAGACCTTGTTATTGCTATATCTTACTATAACAGATAGTAAAAGGTAGAGTCATACTTGATGAAAAATTATTGGGAGAAATTGCAATGCTCAATGGCAATTATAGCTGAATTTTTAATTGGTAACACTTCTATGAAACATAGGTTTTACTTGCTTTAAAATACTTTCTCGATTGGTAAATCTTGGAACATTAATAAAAAAAACAAAAAAAAAAAAAAAACAACATGGAACAACATGCTTATTTTTTTGCAATTACTAACATTTTGCAGATTCTGTAAGGTGTATGTAAACTTATGATCTGTAAATCAATACGTTGTATGTCCTGCAGGTACTGTTGCCTTGTGTTAGACAGAATTAGATATGTAATGTGTGCAACTAGTAAAAAAGAACTGAGGTTCAAGTTGCACAATTTATATTTCCTGTTCTTGTAGTGTTTGAGTCAGTTTCTGTCTCCCTCCATTTGCCTACCTTATGTCGATACCTTTTTGATGGGACATTGCTCATAGTCAGACATTTGATTAATGACCAGGATCTCATCTGACTGACTCTTGCAGGAAGTAGGTCTGATTGGTTTAGCTAGCCGCCTTCTCCTCACCTCAGTCTCAAACTTTGCTCCAAACATATCCACCGGCTGACCACTGGCCAAGGCAGGCTTCTGCTTTTCCAACCACTGTCTGAAGCAGAACGGTGTCATCACATTCATAGTGTTGAGTGGGTATGGGGCTGGCTTGATGGGTTCAGCTGCAAAAATTAAACAGTTACTGGATAAAAAGAATTAAGTACAATGTGGAAATACAAGTTTCCACAGTGTTCAACGGATACCTAATATTAACAAAATCAGTTTGGTGCTTTTTTTTATGTCTTATCTTGTTTGAGGTACCATGTGAGTCAGGCTTGGCACTGACATCACTTAATATTACACAAAACATTCAGATATAGAGAAGAACAAGCTATCTCTACAGAAGACCCCTGAACAACAGCACTATACAATAATGGCATGTTAAATGTAAAGGAATTGCTTCATCATGCATGAGTCACAACAAACAGTACAGTGAACAACTCTATTTACCTGGATCAGGTTTTCCTGTTTTGTTCTGTTTGGATTCCATAAACCTGATAAATGCACAAATGCAACTTATTGTTCATGCTTACATGCATATGCCCTTAAAGAAAAAAAAGAACTGAAGGGGACTGAAAGGACCCCATGGACTTTATTTATACTCTAATTTAAAGCCTAATATATATATATAGTTACTTAGTCTAATGAATATTTTTTTTCTATTATTCGTAAGAATAAATAATCGTTTTGAAGTAATTTTAAAGTATTCAGCACATCCCTATATGCAAAGTATATTTGCTATATGTGTTTATATTTGTTATCACTTACATTTTAAATTACATTTAAAATGGGTTTTTCATGTAGTTTAAACAAACTTCCGGATTTATAGATACAAATAATGTTGCCATTTCTTTAGATGCAGATAAAGTATAAATACTGGTTTTGCAGCACACCCCTAGTGTATAATAAAAATAAATAAATAAATAAATAAACTTCCACAGAACATGAGGGTAAAAGCAAAAATTAGATTTATTAAAGGATTAGTTCACCCAAAAATTAAAATGATCCCATAATTTACTCACCCTCAGGCCATCTTAGGTGTATATGACTTTCTTCTTTCAACCAAACACAGTCGGAGTTAACATATGACAAAGGCGTAGCATAAGCTCAGGTAAGAATTGACGAATGCAGAAGCGCAGAGAAAAGAGCAAAACAGTCACGAATTAGAAGTCTAAAACGAGAAGTTTTAAAGAAAAATGATGAAGGATTTCGATATAAGAGAAGAGGAGCTACGTCACACGTCAGTCAGAAGTCACCCTTCCATCGGATAGGGTGTTTAATGTTAAAAATATTTTTTCCTTACAAAAATGCATCACTTTGCTTCAAAAAGGCAGTAGCCCCTCACTGCAGAATACACGAGATCCAGGGGGTGGAGACGGGTAGGTCAAGCGATATGTAAAGTGGGAGGATTTGGATCTAGATCCAGGGGGTGAAGATGGGTAGGTTTAGATGAAGGGGGCGGAGATGGGTAGGTTTAGGGATATGTAAAGTGGGAGGAGTTGGATCTCGTGTTCTGCAGTGAAGACCATCTCTCAGAAGGCCTTAATTAATCCCCTGGAGCCATATGGATTACTTTTTATGATGGATGCACTTTTTTAGGTTTCAAAATCCATTCACTCCTATTATTAGACTTGGAAGAGCCAGGATATTTTTTAATATAACTCCAATTGTGTTTGCCTGAAAGAAAAAAGTCATATTCTCCTACAGTAGGATGGCTTGAGGGTAAGTAAATTATGGGATAATTTTCATTATTGGGTGAACTAACCCTTTAAGAGACACAATGGTGACTTACTCTTTGATGATGGGAACAAGTTGGGTTCCAAGGTTCTCACAGTAGAACCAACGTTCAAACAAGACATCTGTACTATTAGCCACAAAGTACCTAGAGTAAAAGAAAAGGAAAACAAATATCACACACATCTTTTATTGTTTATTCCCCAATCTAGCATCCAATACAGGCATGAAAACGGGTCAGGGGTGAAAAAGGTGATAAGGATATTACCCCTCTAGGGGGGTCCGGGGGCATGCTCCCCCGTAAGAAAAATTTAAATATTCCATACTTTAAAGCATCAATCTGATGCATTTTGAGATGCTTTTTTTGCCAACCTGGGGAGAGCTGGAGAAACTTAACTTAACTTAAGCCATGAGTCAAAAATTATTATGGCCTCCTTATTAAGTATTATGAAGGGGGATCGAGGGAATCTTTATTGGAGTTGATACCTCCTCAAAAACGGTAGCGTTAGCTAATAATTTTCCACCAAAGCTTTAGCTAGCTGGCTAATGTTGCGTTCTCTCCTGCTGTGTTCAATGACTCAATTCATCAAGCTGTAGCTAACGTTAGCTAAGTCTATGTCAACAGAGCTCCTTTGTAACTTAACTTAGATATACAAGAGAATATTAAAATTATTGAAACCATCCAGGGCCGGATTGGGACTCATTTTCAGCCCTGCAGTTTTATGCCTTAGACCGGCCCACTTTAATTCACGAATGATAATATTAAAATAATGTAATTAAAAACTCAGTATATAAGTCTGCAATAGTGCACTGTTCTCTACAGTCTTGTAAATAATTGTATTTTTCAAAAATATCTTTAAATACCCATGATAGTACAAATGATAGTACAAAAAATGCTAAAATTTGATATAAAGTTATTTTTATAGTTATAATAATGATTTTATAATGTGAACCATTGATTAATTCTCTAGCCATCTAGTGGCTGTAGTTAAAAATTCATGTTATTTTTATTTTAATTTAATTGTTTGCTTTCCAGTAGATGGCACTAAACCCAGGCACATTTTTCATGTCTATCACTATGAATGAAATTTAGAAATGTAGATCTTTATTAAAGTGAATTTAACATAAAATTTTGCTATTTTATATAAATGTATATACTTAAATTATTACAAATTGGGGCAAATAAATAAACCAAAATACCATAAATCCTACAAAATTGCACAACTTTACAGTAAAATATTAAAGTAGGCTATTACGTTTGTTTAAAAAAAAGTTACATGTTACAAAATCACATTTTACTCTCTGGTTAAGCTAGTTGGACAGAAAAATGAATATTGTTGGCCAATGTGTAATAGCATAGCAAGCAACATAACAAGTGATAGGCCATATTTTATTATTTGCCTACTATTATTACGATATGAGTAAGCTGCATACATGCCTTTATCTTTTGCATGTTTCCCCTCTTCCTTTTTATTTATTTACGTTACTTAAATCAGCCTCTGGTGGCTTAGACCTTTTGCCTTAGGCTACCATAATTTATTGTTGATTTAGAACTTGTCCCGCTGTCCCTACAGACGTCACCTCATCCCTTCTTCTCGTATACTTTTGAGTGAGTTGTCTTCTCCGGGCACACACTCCGAGTCACTCCCGACCAGGTTAATTTACCCACTGAGTGACATGATATCACTGACGCTGCGTGCAAATGAGTGATAAAAACCCGATCGCGCATTCGTTTGTTTGTTTTTTCTTGCGCGGGTGCCCCGTGCCGTCCAGGCCTAAATCCGTCACTGAATGGTTTTAAGGAAAAAGTTAGGCTACTCAGCTTAGTACATTTGGCCGCGTCCACAGTTTCTAGAGCATCCATATTTCAACCCAGGGCCATGACAACACTGGCCCTCCGGCCAAATAAACAGACCGGCCCACCGGGAATTCTCCCGGTGCTCCCTATTAGCCAATCCGGGCCTGAAACCATCCCTCACCAAATTCAGTCAGGTGAATCGCCGAGGCCAGGCATGCTTTCAGCTTCTGATGGTGGTCTGCACTGGTGATGCAAGGCCCTTCTCGTTAATATTTCCATGCACTCGCACTCCCTTCTGTCACGCGCACCTGTTCGCAGTTCACTGAATATGAATACCCCCCCCCCCAAAAAAAAAAAAAAATTCTCATCGAATCTACACGATTCACGTAGGTCACCTATTTTGGTTTCAAAACGGCGAATTTCGCCGAAAGGTGAGGGATTTTCATGCCTGCAATAGCATCATGGTCCAAATAAAGGTCACATCACAAGTAACTGATCCCAATGCATGTTGGAGAAGACTTGAGAGTAGTAAGGAGAATGGCAGATGTAATGTAGGATGGATGTGACTGGGAGTAATATTCCATGGTACCTCAGGCCATCTGTCTCTGAACGAAGCCTCCTCCTCTCCACCACCAGCCCTACTGTGTTTGCCTGTCTCTGAGGGGAGTGGGGAATCCGAGCTGGAAGCAGGAACATCTGAAAACAACAGCAATAAGTGATGAAATATTTTATTTATCCTATAGAAAACAATTGTAAAACTAGTTTGAAATAAAGCCAGATGTGTTTTGAGGCCTCATGGACTACGTGACTGTGAGGGTCAAGTGTATCTGACAAGGTAGTGTGGCCACTGAGCAGAGATTTCACTTAAGTCAGGCATTTTCCCAGTAAACAAAAGGTGGCTGTAAAAGAATAAGACCATTATTAAAAGGTGTCACGTGGAGGCTTCTTGCCTCTGGAAAAGAGTTGATTGTCCTTGGAGAATGTTATATCTTGTGTTATATCAGTTATGAGCCGAACTGTAACATCTTGCCTCTGATAAATGGTTGACCATCAATTGGCAGGTTTCCACAATTAGAGAGAAAGGTGAGAGAAGAAAGACTTTAATCTTAACAGAGAAATAAGTCACTTGGATAACAGATAAATAACAGATAAGAAAAAATGTATAAGAATTGTGCCCTGGCCAGAGACAAATTCAGATGTCCTGCAGGCATCTCGGCTTTGTTCAATAAAGTCTGATTTTGACTTCTGGAACTCTGCCTCTTGAGCTTCATTGGCAAGAAAGAGATGATTTTTCTCCACAACATAAAATTTGCGAGAGGCAGCCAGGAGAGGCCTGAGGCCTGACATCGACGTGAGCCGTGGCTGGTGGAGCTTGACAGATCAAGCAAACGAAGGCGCGCCTATGCTCCTATGAATTTGCATGGTCTGCTGGCTCAAACCTGTGGTGGTGATCAAAGAAAGGGCTTCACCAAATCAAATCTAGAAAAATTAATGATAGAATAGAGTAAAAG
The DNA here is from genome assembly GCA_028476615.1 of Culter alburnus. Taxonomy (NCBI): domain Eukaryota; kingdom Metazoa; phylum Chordata; class Actinopteri; order Cypriniformes; family Xenocyprididae; genus Culter; species Culter alburnus. The sequence goes on along the minus strand of JAOTNS010001054.1, from coordinate 15,825 downwards.
GAGCTCCAGATTTCCAAAAATGTGCTTGAGTAGTGTAGATTAGTAGGAGTACTCTGGCGTGGAAACAGCCAAGGGAAGTATGACCCCTGTGGAAGATTTTTAGTAATCTGAATATAAATGATTCAAGTATAAAATAACCATTTTTACTCTACTATTATATTATCTGACATCTAACTCTGCCATTAGATATAGCCAACTGTGTGTATGTTCACATATGAGTAGCCATAAAGAGAAGCATGTGATGAAGCTTGTGCTCAATCATATAATAGTCTGTCATGCCATGATCTTATGCTCATGTATGATGAAGTGAGATCTCTTGTTTTGCTTGGTATAGTTTAAGATACACAATAGCAGTATATATGAAATGCATTGACTCCACCTTGATTGAATTAAATGGAAAACTGTATTTAAGGCTGTCAGAGACAACAAACTAGAGTTGCTCTGCAGACCAACTCGGCTTTGTAATAAAGTCTATTCTATTCTGGCATCAAAACTTCAAGACGTCAAAAGAAACCACTACACCCCTTGGTAGGAGATAAGGGTGGCCTTACAGTGTTCACCATATAAGAGTGCTCATATGTGTGAAACACCAGCAGGGAGGTGTAAACACCAGCAGAGAGGTGTAAGAGTATACTCACACGCAAGAGGTGTGAAACACCAGAAGAGAGGTGTAAAAAACCTTCTGATACTGCTTCCAGTGTGGGAAAGGCCAAGGGAAGTGAGAAGCCCCTTGGTAGGTGATAAGGGTGGCCCATTCAGGTACAGTATGTCCCACTCAGGGAAGGTCTGCACAGGCAGGTGCTAATGAGCTGAGAAGTGAACTGGTTAATATATATATATATATATATATATATATATATATATATAAATTAAATCATAACGCGTTATGATCAATTCTAATATAAATCGACCAAAAAGGGAATTATGCACATATATTGTGAATTAATTACAACGGATTATAATTAATTTCATATATGGTTCAGGATTAGTTCTAGTTTAATAGTTAATTTAGAAAGACTGGTTTAGTTTGTCCAGCAAACTATCAGTTTTCCTCATCGACTATTATAAAAGGAGATTATTCCTCTGATCATGAGAAAAAACTTCCTATTCTAGCATTAAAGTGTAAAGCAGTTTGCAAAATCGAAACGTAAAAGACAATCGAGCATGAATATAATGGATTTAATATATGAAACTACGAATACATAGGCTAAACGGCTAAATATACACAAAGAATACACATAATACAAATGCGAAAGTGAAGGCAGGAAAAGAAGAAGACCAATAGTAGCAAAACTTATAGACAGTTAAGAGGCAGCAAAGAATCAGTATCACTTAGTTAGGTCGTTTAACTTAGCGCATCTAAGATAGATAGAAGTGGTACTTGCATGAGTTTGCGTGCTGAGTTTCAAAAAGATACATGTGAAGATTCAGTGCGTCCGTGGCTGCAGTTCGTTGGCTTCGAAGCGAATTTGTAAAGTGAAATAAAACTGCCCAAAAATTGCCTGTTGAATATTTTTAAACAGACTGAATATGAAGTGACTGGTTATTGTGAAATAATAGATAAGAAAAATGGGTCCCACTTTATATTAAGTGGCCTTTACTACTATGTACTTACATCAAAAAATAAGTACAATGTACTTATTGGGTTCATATTGAATTGCAAAACACTTTTGCTGCTATTGAGGTGGGATACAGGTAAGGTTAGGGAAAGCTTTGGTGGTATGGGTAGGTTTAAGGGTAGGGGTAAGGTGTAAGGGATGGGTCAACAGTGTAATTATAAATGTAATTACAGAAATTAATTACAGATGTACATACAGGTTTTTTTTTAAATATAAGTACAATGTATGTACACAATAAGTGCATTGTATCAAATGATTAATTTAAATGTAAGTACATAGTAGTTAAAGCCACTTAATATAAAGTGGGACCGAAAAATGTTTAAGAACTGAGCACTGGCCATAGACAAATTCAGATGTCCTGCAGGCATCTCAGCTTTGTTGATTTGTTCAATAAAGTCTTATGACTTTTCTCCACAACATAAGCAGGCTTTTGAGCACATCGTCTTGTTAAGTCTTACGTCACGCACCACTGCTTCCGGGTCCAAACACTCTACCAGATGCCCCAAGAACAAAACAAACAGCTAAAATACACTTACAATGTGAGTAATAAAAATTATAATCCTAACCTTTATCTCCATACTAAAATCCCAGATGGCCAGACAGTGATTCATCTTTTATAAATCATTAAAATATTTGCATCTGGGATGCCCATGAGTACGGAGACTGTAGTGTACACCACAAGTTTTTAAATGCTTAACTTAAATGTGTAATATGAATAAATAGTGCTTATGAATGGCTGTTGAGATAGTATTCTCAAGTGAAACAAGTAGACCCTGGACCCTGAAATGAGCATTCCTTACATCATGACTTAACAAGGAAATAAAATGTCTTTATAAAGTAAAATGGCTATCAAACAATAATAATAGCAGAGCCAAATCTGTATGATTCTCACCTCTCCTTCTCGAATATGTACTTCTTTATGCTTGCCATTCTCTATCACTTTCAAAACCATGTCACCCCTCACCTGGTAAAAGAGCTGAGACACAAAGACAAGTGAAACAGGAAGAAAGTGAGAGGAAGAAAGTGACAGTTCTGTGAACTGTGAATAACAAAAATTTTAGCTTGTATGCTTTTGTTTAAAAATCATCAGCTTTATAATTGTGACCTCTATTACAAATGTAGTGAAACTACTTTTTCCAGAAACTCTTTGGTTGGTGGGGGGTGGGGGTAAAGTAAACTCTTATCATGTAACCATGGCTTAGCTGGATGGATTGCACTGACCTCTGGTGATCAAAATTAAATCATTAACTAAAGAACAGAGTTCTGACTGGCTTACTAAACTATAGTTAATTTTAAAAAGTTCTCAGCAAGTGACAGTTCTATTAAATTCCTGGTATCATTTGATTTGAGAATTGGCCACTGTAAAGGTACTGTAATTTATTTAATGGCATGCAAAAGTGTCTCTACTTCCTGACAGATACCAAGGAATTAGGTGTCATTTACACATGTAAATTTATTTACTCAAAGCTGCAGTCCACGATTTTTCCCCTTTGTCGCCATCTCTTGTTTGAAACCTGCAATTACAGTCATATGCGGAACAGTTATCTGTACGTGCGTTGTGCATCGGCACAGCTCATCAGTGCGGATGAATCTAATGCTTGCTGTCAGTCACCGCACTGGAGGATACTGCACTTCAGAATCACATATTCCATGTCTTGAAAGTATTTTCACTGGAAAATATCATCTGAACAAGTAAGTAACATGTCTGCCACTTTTGTTCTGACCAACTGAGGAAAAAAGCATTAGGCCTAATCACGCCGCTAATGATGATTAAATATAACGATCGCTTAGCTCGGATCATGCCAAACCGTGCAAATTATTATTACTGTTATATTGTTCTCAAATTGTTATATTGGTAACAACATCAGCATTGCGTGATTGTGTATTTAGTGTATATTAGCGTTACCTGTAGATTTCAATTTCTGTAGCCACTCCAGTCCAAAGTCATTTGCTTTTTGACTACAGGTGAATCTCCAGTTGTCACTGATGTTTGTCATTTGGACCTTTCTGGATTACAATCCGCCATCAAAATGATAAGTTTAATTATTTCAGCTGCTGTGAGAAAAGGCTATAAATGATCTGTTACCAGCAGCGTCCTCAAGTGATAAAACCGACTAGCCTGGACTCCTTCTTTCTGTTTACGGACATGATGTAATGACGCACTGACGAACTGCTGCATGCTTGAATTTCCCGCGGAAATCCACCATGTCTTATTATAAAATATTATTACAAGCTTACCATTGTGAATTGAGCTAAGATAATGAGATAGTTTTGAACACTGGCTGGTTATGTACTTGCTCAAAAATTGCTCACCTCTTATTTAACACAGACATACAAATTTATTATTGAATGGAGATGTTTCTTTCTTTTAGGTACAATTATTCACTGAGTTTAAGTTAATTTTTGAGACGTTTCAGAAAGATTCTCGCAGCGGGACAGCTGAAAGCGCACCCTGTTTTTTATTTATTTTATTTTACAAAAGTACAAGGTTTTGTTGTTATTGTGAGTGTAGCCTACACAAATAAAAGTAGACCATTTGTAATCTTGCACTAATCTGTAGGCTATCGCCAAATATGACGGAAGGCCTGTTTTAAGTTGTTTCAGTTGTCATGAGGAGAAAATCCATCAGAACGCGCCGGCGCATTCATCGGCCAGAGGGATAAAAATGTAGCCAATTTAGTTTCATATTTATATTTAAATATTGGGCTATAGCCTAATATTATTTTTTTAATATGTTGATTATGAAAAGTGAGACATGCAGCGAGTTTGACCACTTCATTAAGTTTTGTTTTATAGTAGCCTAAGTCTTTCTTTAAAGTGAATTTCGTTTTGTAGAAATTATATCTTAATTTCAATCAATGTTTCATCAACCAATTGCCTATATTTAATAAATAAGAAGAAAACCAAGAACGTCTGGTGTGGAATGGATTGAAGTGCCTAACAAACGAACCCATGTTTCGCGGCCTTTGTAAACCTGAAGCAATAGACGTCTTTCTGTTTATTAAATTTCTTATTACTTTATTACATGTCTTTATTACTTAATTAATTGATAAGATATTTTTGGTCAAACAATATATTTTATGGTCTAAATTCTGAGTTAGACACAAATTTGCATATAGGCTATATAAGGTTCCCTTCTAGACAAGCGCGTATTGCTGTTTCGGCCGCAAATTTTCAGTAATTTCGATCGGTTGCATCAAATGATATAGGCCTAAACTAAATTCATGTATTTACAGTAAAGAATAAAAATAACTCTAGACTTATTGGCTAGGCTACATTTGGAAAAGAACTTCAGACATTCCGGTAGCTGACCATTAGCAGAGCTGGCGATGGGGTAAATATGTTTGGGCAATATTTAATAATAATAATAATAATAATAATAATAATAGGCTAATAATAATAATAACAATAATAATGTCTCAGCAAAGACCGAACATATTTATTTGTCTTGGCACACGTCCGCTAACAGTAACACAGCGCTTCAAGGCTTGCTGTTGTCTTGGCTATCTTACAAATGGCGATGGAAACAACAAAAGTGGTAATTTACCACTATTTTCTATGATCTTCTGCTTGCATTTTTGGGCTTCAGTTGGAGCTTTATTTTCATCTTAGTCAATTGAGTTCAGTTCTAAAAAAAAGTAAAGGCTAGTAAATAGGTGAATTTGCGACGGGCCCATCATAGGGTGGGGCCCCCACGCACCGTGGGGGCTGTGGGGGTGTCCCGTACGACCATGTTTGTAGCATTGATCAGCTGTTTGCAGAAGCAGCAATGGCATCGAGCGATTTTGCAGGTTGTGCAAAAAAAAAAAAAACATGAAAGTGAGTGGTATTTACACCCACTCGAGCGATTTGTTTGCTAAACTAAAGATGTCATTCAGCATCGTCGAAAGGTTAAAAGGAATTGGACTGACGGTCGTGCTTGCCGTTGCTTCTCTATCGTCATCGTGTTATACCCGCCAATAGCGAGCAAGGTGGATAAGCCCAGTCTGTGATTGGTTTCCGCAAAAGTGTAACAGAAGCAGTAGAATGTATGTACGGGTTTTCAGACTGAGTTGCCAGGCGAAATCAAATCGCCGGCAGATCAGCTGGGTTTACCTAGTCTAATACTGATGCATATAAACCAAGCGGCACCTCCCCAGTTTCTCGTGAGCCAATACGGAAGTAACTTAAACTGCGATTCATCGACTGGCCACTAGGGACAGGCTGCAAAAGGGAGCAATCTCATTGACCATAATGTTAAAACAGCCAAGTTTACAGCAAAAAAAACATGTTTACACTCTGGTTCAAATTGTGTTTTGGTCTATACTGCTAATTTTGCCCTTCATGACAACTCTGAGGGGGTGAATTTTTTTATAACTCATCCGTTTAAATTATAAGCCTTAAAGTTCTGCATAATTAAGGGCGTGGTCATTTGAGTGACAGGTGGATTGGCGCTGCTGTCTGTGAGCCGTCATGTTACCTCAGCAGCTAATTTCAGCCACTGAATTTGGCATCTCAGCCGTATTTGTGCCTTTTTTCTGGATTAGTTATACAATATACGGCAGGGGTACTCAGTTCAGAGGCCAAGAGGGCCGCATTTTAACCAAATGAAACGCGAAGGGCCACAAATTATAACTGGATCGTAAGACATTTATTTAGGCCTACTTAAGACAATATTTGTAGTTTTACTGTTTTACTAAAAGTGCAGTTTATTATCTAGCTAAGCCTTAATAGTAGGTGTCCTTTTTAAAGGTCACTTAACATGATAAATGGCATTTAAAAAAATGATTAATACCTGTCTTGCTGTATTCTTAATGTACAAATGCAAAGAAAAACAGAACTGATGAAAAGAAATCCTTATTCATTTGAAATGTCTGCATGTTTTACAAGAAATTTAAGGTATGGCTGTTGTTCACTGGCTGATGAGTTTTCCATACACAAAACATTGCACTTTTTTATAGTCTTTTATACTCCATTGCGCCTTTTTAACACATTTATAGCACCTATTTATACTCAGAGAATAACGTTTTTATTATTTTGTATTATATTACCTACCTTTTAATTTGGTCAGAATCCAAAAATCTTTTTTTTTTTTTCTTTTTTTTTTTAATGTTCAATCACAATCTCATGAATTATCAAACTATAACCAACGTTGTAAACATGATAAATAAGATATTCTCCGTGAGCTCGATGTGATGACAGATCTGTAATGGGAGCGCTGCTTGCTTTCTGTTTTAAACCATTGACATTAAGAATAAAAGGTTTGTTTTTCATGATGCTCGGCAATTTACACACTGCAAAGTTTGAGGAATGTCAACTGCATTTCATCATGGAAAATAAGGTTACTTCGGTTTTACTTGCGCGCACAGCCTCGAGCCTTTGATGGCGTTCACGAACACAAGTGCTCGACACATGCGCACTAGAGAGATTCATGCTTGTCTAGTCTTTTTCGCTCAAATAGTTACAATACAATGTCTTTGTACTTGTTTAAAATTAGAGTTGCTGGTATCTTTTAATCCCCTCAAACGAGCGCTCTCGGTCGGCTATTGTGTTTGCTGTTACTCTTGTTCTGTCTTATCCGTTTCTTTTCAGACTGAAACAACAGCCCGTTTCAGTGCTGACCCCTGTGGACAAACTAAATTAGTGCAAAAACTATTCAATGCGCGCGGGCAAAGTGCCTTCAGTTTATATTGTTCTTTGCGGTTATAAAAACTGTGCTGCGCGCGTACACTATATGCGTTCTCTGCTGATGATTACAGCGTCACGCGCACTGTACGCCTACCCTAGTAGTGTACGTGTAAAAAAAACGAAGTAATATTCACGCTATTTTTGGACGCAAATTATAATAAAATACATTTATATGTAGCATGATGCGGGCCACAAATTTAATGCTGACGGGCCGGATGCGGCCCGCGGGCCGCCTGTTGAGTACCCCTGATATACGGCTTGCTGCATACTCGAGACAGATGTCAGTCTGTGTACATGTGCTCGCATGCGGAACACACGTTGTTGGATCGTCGTGGCATTGGCTAAAAGTTTTTGTTCCTGAGATTTACTACAACAATACCAGGAGGATATAAACTCCGACAGCACTGCCTGGATATAACTAAAACTGCTGCTCTATTTTGAAAAATTATACTTTGGATACGTGCTCATTAGTTTGAGAGAACATTTGAGAGTTATACAGATATCTGGTACCTATATGTATGTAGGCCTATAGAGTTCCCTTTCGATATTTCACTCGTACTGCGTATGGGGAAAAGTCCCCTTTTCCCCGCTACTGAAGCCTTTTCAATAATGCAGTGTAACTGCACCGTCATTGGTTCACTCATAGACAAGTTGTTGAGCCTATGGGAATAGGCTCAACAACACGCAGTGAGGGCCGCTTTGAGCACCGGCCCTCGCCGTTAGAGCCTCCCAATCGCCGTTTTCATGGCGCACGGCATTTCTAAATGCCACACCACTCTTGTGGTATGTGCAGAGCCCCTCTGCACGAAGGAGACGGGCACAACGAGTGCATTGGATGTCTGGGCAAGTCCCACGCGGATGATGCCCGCACTGCGTGTGCATTGAGTCTCGCATCTCTGCGCTCGCGGGCCGCCTTCTTCAAGCAGGAAGACCCCGCCGCTCGCGCCCTCCCGTCCCCCTCTTCTGTGAGGAAGAGACCGCGGGGCAGAGCGGTTCAGCGCATGGAGATGGGCGAGCTCACGCCGGCTCAGCACCCGCGTGCCTCGCCCTCTCCCAACAGAGAGCAATCCCCCGTCTTGTTCTCCCGCCCTGACCAGCGTCCCTCAGCAGATGCGAGCGACCTCGTCTCATTTGGTGGATCCGACGAAGAGCCTCTCTTCGACTCCATGTCTATGGCAGCCTCTGAGCCAGAAGCCTGGGTTGGCGAGTCGGACGACCCCGCCCCCCTGCCTTCCTTGGAGCCCATCGACCACGGCACGGGCATGGACGCCGAGCTCTTCCGTGTCCTGTCCAAGGCCGTTGAAGATCTCGACCTCGACTGGGCCCCCCCAGAGGAGCCATCACGGAGCCGCCTGGACAAGTGGTTCCTCCCAGGTCATCGTCAGGCTCGCCAGCGCTCTGCCCCGTTCTTCCCAGAAGTTCACGAGGAACTCACGAAGTCGTGGCGCGCCCCTTACTCGGCCCGCCTGCATACTTCGCACCGCTCAGCCCTCACCTCTGTGGACAGCTCGGAAGAAAAGGGCTACGAGCATCTGCCGCCCCTGGACGAAGCAGTGGCCGCTCACCTCTGTCAGCGGACCAAGCCACTTCAGCACTGCACTCCATGGCCATATTCCAAGTGTTTCAGGCCAAACTCCTCCGCTCATTGGATAAGTCCGGCATTGATGCGCCTGCCTTTAGGGACCTCCGCAGCGCCACGGATTTAGCCCTGCGGGCCACGAAGGCCACGGCCCAGGCCATTGGCAGATCAATGGCCAGCCTCGTAGTGTTGGAGCGCCACCTGTGGCTTAACCTGACGGAAATTAAGGATCAGGACAAGATGGCCTTCTTGGATGCCCCCGTCTCCCCGTCAGGACTCTTTGGGCCAGCAGTGGAGGGATTCACGGAGCGTTTCACAGCTGCACAGAAGTCGTCTCAGGCCATGAGACACTTCCTACCTAAACGCTCAAGCTCTGCGTCTGCTTCTAGCCGCCCCAGGCCTGCGCTGGCTCAGCAGACGAAGCCTGCTCCCTCCGCCTCTCAAGCAGCGCCGCCCAAGGAGCACCGCCAGCGCTCGCGCCCTTCTAAGCGTTCATCCTTTCCAAGACGCCAGGGACCCCGGCCCAGGATTGCGCTGGACCCGACGACTCCTAAGTCATCCTGAACTGCGAAGGAAGAGGACTGGGGCATGTCCCCGCCGCGGCCGGACCACCCCAGAAGCTCCCTCGTGCAAATTCCCCTCCGCTCGTTCATTTCTGGGCGCAGGAAAAGCACAGACTGCTATAACAGGGCCCACAAGTATTGTGCCCCCCAACCGCCGTTTTCACGGCGACCCAATTTTTAAACACTTCACAAAAGAGCAAATTTCCTCTTCCACCCATCCCGGTGTCCGGCCCGCCCTTAATCACCCACGTAATCCTCCCCTCTTTCCACACGGGCCGAGGCTTGGAAAGCCATCCCGGGGTATCAAGTTGGATTTTAAAAGTTGTAATCCAGGCTACTCGCTCCAGTTTGCCAGAAGACCTCCGCGGTTTGGGGGGTCATCCAGACTTCGGTACAAGCGGACGACGCTCACGTCCTCCGAGCCGAGGTTTTAACTCTACTGAGGAAGGGGCTATAGAAACAGTTTCCCTTTCCAGAGAGCGAGTCGGGCTTTTACAGCCGCTACTTTCTGGTACCAAAGAAAGACGGCGGCTCAGGCCCATTTTGGACCTCAGTTGTTTGAACCTTTCCCTTATGAAGCGAAAGTTCAAAGTCCTGACGCTGAAGCAGATCCTCGCGCAGATTTGCCACGAGGATTGTTTTTGCTCGCTGGATCTGAAAGACGCTTACTTCCACATCCAATAGCCCCCCATCACAGGCGATTCTTGAGATTCGCATTTGAGGGTGTGGCTTATCAGTACACGGTCCTTCCCTTCGGGCTCTCCCTGGCTCCCCGCACTTTCACAAAGTGCATGAATGCGGCTCTTTCCCCTCTGAGGCAGATGGGAATACGAGTTTTGAATTACCTTGACAACTGGCTCATCCTGGCCAGCTCGCGTTCGGAACTAGAACACCACAGATCCATGCTCCTCAGCCACTTACAGTGCCTGGGTCTCAGGGTCAACCTAGCCAAGAGCTCATGCTCCCCACTCAACGTATCTCGTTCCTGGGTGCAGTGTTCGACTCGGTCCGCATGACGGCTGTAGTCTCACCAAAGCACGCTCTGGCCATTCAGCAGCTCGCGGCTTCCGTCAAGACAAGGCCTACCTCCCCTCTGAAGCTCTTCCAGAGGTTGCTAGGGCTCATGGCTTCCGCCTCCCCAGTTCTCCAGCTTGGCTTGCTTCGCATGCGGCCCCTGCAGTACTGGCTGAAAACCCGGGTCCCTCCCCACGCTTGGCGTCACGGGCGCCTTCGCCTCAAGGTCAATCAGACCTGTATAACGGCTCTGAAACCTTGGATGAACCCCACTTGGTTCACTCTGGGAGTACCCCTGCAGGCGGTGACACGAAGAACGGTTCTCTCGACAGACGCATCCAACTCAGGTTGGGGCCCTGTGCAAGGGCAGTCCGGTCTTCGGCTCGTGGACACACGAGGAAAGCCACCTTCACATCAACTGCCTCGAATTACTGGCAGTGACAGCCTTCCAGGCCTTCAAACCTATCTGACGGATCGCCACGTCTTAGTCCAATCGGACAGTATGACAGTGGTCTCATATATAATCGCCAGGGGGGTCTTTCGTCCAGCCGCTTATGCGCTCTGGCGAAGCGCCTTCTGGAATGGGCTTCCCCAAGGGTTCGGTCACTCAGGGCGACTCATATACCCGGGAAGAGCAATCTGGGAGCAGACATGCTGTCTCGGAACAACATCCCCTCGGACGGGTGGATGCTCCACCCCCAGACGGTTCAAACTATATGGGAGTTCTTCGGGAGGGCAGAGGTGGACCTCTTTGCCTCAGAAGGCAACTCTCATTGCCCAATTTATTTTTCGAAGAAGGACGATGCATTGGCCCACATCTGGCCCAATACCCTTCTTTATGCCTTTCCTCCGATCGCCCTGATCCCTCAGGTCATCAGACGAGTCAGAGAGGATGGACACAAAGTTCTGTTGGTGGCCCCACTTTGGAGGAGCCAGATTTGGACCTCAGAGCTGTTTCGGCTTTCCACGAAAGCCCCCTGGCCAATCCCCCTGAGACGGGACCTCCTCTCTCAGGCGAACAGAACAATCTGGCACCCACAGCCAGAGCTTTGGGCTCTACATCTGTGAATCCTCGACGGGAGCCGTCTGACCTCCCGAGGAACGCTGGTGTTCTACACGCAACATAGACCCGGAGGAATGTGAGGTATCTTCCATACTAACCTTCCTCCAAGAGCGTCTGGACTCGGGGCGGGCCCCCTCCACGCTCAAGGTTTACGTAGCAGCCATTGCAGCGTTTCACTCGCCCATTGCTGGACAATCAGTAGGGCGGAACGACCTGATTATAAAGTTTCTGAGGGGTTCCAGGTGATTGCATCCTCCTCGTCCCCTCACCGTTCCCCCCTGGGACCTCTTCTTGGTCCTCAGGGCTCTTAAAGGTCCTCCTTTTGAGCCATTACGTCTAGCAGGCCTCAAGCCCTTAACGTTTAAAACGCCCTGCTACTTGCATTAGCGTCGGTTAAACGCGTTGGCGATCTGCAGGCACTCTCTGTGAGCCCTGCATGCCTCGAATTCGGGCCTAACGACTCCACGGTCGTTCTAAAACCAAGGGTTGGCTACGTTCCCAAGGTGCTCTCTACGCCGTTCAGAGCACAGGTGATCTCACTCTCTGCGCTTCCCCGTTCATCGGACGAGCCAGAGCTAGAATCACTATGCCCCGTTAGGGCTTTGCGCATCTACATCGAGCGGTCACAGCCTTTCCGGCAGTCTGATCAGCTATTCATTTGTTTTGGTGGCCGCACCAAGGGATCTCCGGTCTCAAAACAGCGTCTATCACGATGGATCGTTGACGCCATAGCTCTTTCTTACTCCTCTGCGGGCGCTACTTGCCCCATCGGAGTTAGAGCCCATTCCACTAGAGGCATGGCTTCATCATGGGCCTGGTCCAGTGGAGTCTCTATCAAAGACAATTGTGAGGCGGCCGGCTGGTCTTCGCCGTCCACCTTTGTCAGATTCTACCAGTTGGACGTTCCGACCTTACATGCTCGGGTCCTTTCAGTGTAAATTCGCGGCCCTTAAGTATTCCGCTTTTTGCACAAACACAAACTCAGGAGTTCTCTCCTCCGTAGTGTAACAGGGTATGGCGGCTTCGGCCTTCACTTGTCCTTGGCCCCCCTTATGGCGCCCGTTCAAGTTCTGTCGTTCCCCAGCCGTGGCATGGCGCGGTTGAATTCGTTCCCCCATACGCAGTACGAGTGAAATATCGAAAGGGAACGTACTCGGTTACTAACGTAACCTCGGTTCCCTGAGATATGGAACGAGTACTGCGTTACTTGCCGTGCCACGAGGCTGCGGCTTAGGTCGTCGCTTCAGTCGATATGGCCTGATGGCCTATGGCGAAACGCTCGCTTATATAGCACATTACCCCGCCCCTTTTGGCGGGAATGTTCGCGCGCTCTCTTCCCATAGGCCGCGCAACAACTTGTCTATGAGTGAACCAATGACGGTGCAGTTACACTGCGTTATTGAAAAGGCTTCAGTAGCGGGGAAAAAGGGAGACTTTTCCCCCATACGCAGTACTCGTTCCATATCTCAGGGAACCGAGGTTACGTTAGTAACCGAGTACGTTTTACATTATAAACGATGCTCAGATTGCATCCTTTCTTGAAGAACGATGATGAAGAGCAAATCATTCCGTAATGCAAACGATGGGTAATATATAAAGATTTCATGGATTTAACGCTTTCATGAACAAAAAGTAGTTTTTTTATGTTTTGAATTGGACATTTTACCCAAGTGCAACGGATTGGATTCATCTCACGATCTCTATTTCATTAAAGGTATGAAGTCCCAGTTGATTTTTTTGTGTTTTTGCACACCCTACACAAATTAATTAGCCTACTGGTGTTAGAGCATCTATAACGTTATCTTAAAAAACACAGTAGATTGACAGTAAACCTTTAGTACTTTCTAATGATATCTTTATTAATATTTTAGATAGTATCTAAGATAGATATGCTAGATGGGCGTGGTTTCAGCAACAAGTTGCATGGGCTCCAACTACGTCCTGCCTCTTTGCCCATTTTCAGTTATCCGGGAGTGACGTGCGGTGACGCGCAGCTAAGATGGCAGCGGCCTCATTTTCGCTTCAAAACTGCTGTTCAGAACTCTATGGGTGACGTCACGGACACTACGTCCATATTTTTTTACAGTCTATGACATAGGTCACTAACAGGCGGACCGCGGTCCGGTTCCGGACCCAGAAGCCGTCCTGTACGGACCCGAACCTACAGCCAAAACTATTTTCTATTCTATTTCTATTTTCGGTTCTATTTTACCGGCGCAGCTTTTGTAGTCTTTACGGTAGTGGTTTAGCGGATGATGAAACGCACAGACCAATTGCATGCGAGTTAAGCTATCCCACGTGATACCACTCAGCCAATACAGAAATGAGACACTTCTAACAGCATTAGAAGAAGAAAATGATCCGACCTCATGATGGCGCCGGCGCGCCTGATTAACCGCTCTCATGTGATGCTCTATGAACGTAGAACACATAACTATTCTTAAGCGGCTGTTCATTCAGAAACCCGTTATTGCGTTATAAAAATGAGACGCAGTCAGTGGAATGAGGGGAAAAAAGGCAAAGTTATTAAACGCGAGTTGAGCTTTTTCTTTTTTCTTTTACTTGACCGCCGTGTTTTTAGAATGCCGTTTCATGGTCGAGACACTGCAAAAGACGCGAGACAAGTGCAACACCTAAACATGTCCGCCAAACAAAAACAATAGGACAAATAGCGCAATAGAATGCAAAACCCAGTAAACCTGTTTGATATTTCATGTTTGCATAATGGTGACAGGCTGAAAGCTGCGGTTGTGTTCTGTTTTTACTAAGCATGTGCTGTTAATAATAGCCTATTACTGGTGTTATCTGTTGCTATTTTTGTCTAAGAAACATTTTTCATTTTCTTATATTTTAAAAATATTTATATTTTATTTCTGAGTAGGATGTGTTTAAGATAAGTTTGTACAACATTTGTCTTAATATTTCAGACATATTTATATTTAACAAATTGTTTTACATTTACACTACGCTGATCACTTCATGTGTGGTGCACTTGTAACTTAACTTTTTTAACCAGATTGTTAATAAAGAGAATGTTACTTAACTCATATTGTAGTTAAGTTTTTAAGGTGACTAGTTAAACGGTAAAAAAAACCAAACAAACAAAAAAAAAAAAAAATCGAAATTGTGAATCGGTCAATTGTTCTGAAAAATCGAGATTTTATTTTTTGCCATATCGCCCAGCCCTACAATGCAGTGTGTTTTGAGGTAAATTAGGTTGTAGCTGCTTGTCTACGTTACTCCGATTGAAAAGAGGTGTTACTTGTGTAATTTGGCTCACCGGATCCAGGAAATCCGGGAAATTCGAATCTGTGAATATGTGGCCAACTTTACTTAAGTCCAAACATGACTAAGTTTGAACATGCACAATTTTTTGTTTATTTATTTTCTCTTATTTTGAAATGTAGCTCTATTTTTATTTAGCTAATGAGAGAACATTATATCTACATTCATATTTGTTCAGTTCTATTTTACGTGACAATAAATGGGTCATTCTACAGAAACGTCCACTTTTGGTATGACAAAATGTCTTAAAATGTATTTCTTTTTCTAACATTTAAACTTAGACCACATTATTATATTACACTTTGACTTTATGAATACACATAAATGACAGCTTAATGATTTTTTATTGTTTTTGTACATTTATTTAAAGACTGCATGTCCCCTTTTTTTGTCACTGGTGTTACCTTACTTCTCTGGCATTTTTAAACATTTTTATGAAATATTATTTCGCAGTTTTTTCAGCACATGCAGTCAGAGTTAGGGCCCTTACATAGTCAACGCGAGAAACGCGAGCAAGCAACGCGAGCGACGCGAGCGACGCGCTCCCTTTCATAGTCTAAACAGTGGACGCAAGTGTCACGGGCGATGCGTGTATGCAATACACCGCTCACGCAACAGGGGGTAGTAGAGTCGGGTGATATTCAGATCAAAATGGCAACTGAAGAGGAGTGTATTCTGTTGCTGATTTTACATCGGCGGCAACAAAGCAACGCAGAGATAGACGGTGGTATGTTCGCCCTTTAAATCAAAAAAGAATCAGGATGGAGTTTTGTGTCTCTGTGCTTCCCATGCGAAGCCTGGACGAGGAGACCAGAGAGGAGAGAGACGATGAACTATCGTATAAATGTGGATGAATACATATAAGTTCGCATAATTTTTCCTCTTCGCCCGCCATTGTATTCAAACCTTCTTCTTCTGTAAACACAATAATATACTTGAATTAATGTACAATACTTAATTCGCCCCCACGACAACGCATAGTATTGCGTGCATCGGCGCGTCGCGTATCAAACTATGACGACACTTTGGCTACGC
>JAOTNS010001053.1:0-15903 GCA_028476615.1 Culter alburnus | reverse complement strand
TGGAAAATATTTGATTATTTTGCCATCCTTAGTCCATGTTTTTTTTTTTTTTTTTTTTTTTTTTTTAAGTATCACCAAATTCAAACAACTCAAGAGCCATTCCTGATGTATTCAATTCAAAGATGGCACAAACAGAAAATGGATGACATACAATGAAAGTAATCACTCCCTGTTCGCTTAGTATGTCTTGCATTGCAAAAACTTCAGGCAGTAACAGTGCATTGTGAAATGAGGTATGCAGGTTTGTAAACATGACCATCAGAGATTACAGGAACATGAGAGAAGCAAGATCCATAGAGAAGCCTTTTTTTTCTCAGAGCCAGCAAAGCAGACATCCATATCCTTCTGACTGATAAGCAAAGGACTGTTCATGGAGACCAAAGAGGAGGCAGGTCATGGAACGTGTGTTGATGTAGTGAAAAGCTACAGAGGGCACAGCCATGAAGTGACATAAGATTTTGAAAAACATGGCGTTAATTAGGGATGCACGATACCATTTTTAAGGAGTACGAGTACCGTACTTTTTTCTAGTACTTGCCGGTACCGATACCGATTAATTTATCTCTCTCTCTCTCTCTCTCTCTCTCTTTTTTTTTTGATGTTGCAGTTTTCCAAGCACAGCACAGTTAGACTAATGAATAAAATGACAGCTTCTTTATTATTACTCTAAAGAAAAAAGTAATAATTTTTATGTGCTTGTCACAAACTTAAAGAACAAAAATTTCAGTGTCCAATAATCTTCAAAGGGCATAATTACCAATATATATAATTATTGTTATATAAAAAGAATTTTACAAACAATACAACAAATACTATAGAGATAAAAATTAAATAAACTTGTTTTTCAGATACAGTAGGTTTATTTACCATTTCACGAGTTCACACTTACAAATAAGTCAGATAAATTAATTGGTAAACATAATTGGTGTGCTGTCCGGGGAGAGGGGTCCGAGCTCGGTAATCTGCCTGAACATAGAGTACCCCCTTCCCCCCCTTCAGGTTATATGAAGTAACCCAGAGAGTGTGAGGAGACGGGGTGGTGGAGGGATTCTGGAAACTGTCGAGGATCCTTGGGTGAGTTTGACTGTGATTATATATAGGCCTGAACTCATGCTGATTGGGTAGATGTTGATTACAGATTGTTGACAGCTGGTTGAGATGACATAATGATTGGGTAGCTTATTTGACTTGTTCCTCCCAAACTACGTTAATAAAACATAATGAATACATTTATTCAACATCTTTTGTTGTTTTATTAACATTAATGACAAAAATAGGCTACGGTCCCTTTAAGACCGAATCCATGGATAGTGACACATATCCTGTTTTCACCCAAATGTTAACGTCCATTTAAGCCATAACCGACTGTATTTACATGAGATACTCCACACGATGGACATTTTGACAACTATGTATGCATTTGACCATTCAGGCGCAAGGAGAACTGATCATGTGCTGTCTGAGAGAACTGGGATCTAGAAAGAGAGAGCGCGTGCGAGAGAGAGCACTTCTGGTCTGTGTCATTCAGCGCGATTCCGCCTATCCCGCCTTCACTAATCGATAACGAAAGCATGTAGTTCGCAATGTGTGTGTGTTGTCATCATTAATTTTTAAGCATTTCCACACCTCTGAGGCTGACATTGTTTCTGCTGCCACCGCCGGTGTCTCTGTGCATGGAAAATTCTGTCAGTTACGTCACGTGAGGTATCAGTCTTTGGTATCAGGGGTATTTTTACGAGCACGAGTATAAGTACATGAGCTTGGTATACTGGCAACCCAGGAATGAAGAGGCTGTGAATCTACTCGCCCTACCTCTGTGGAAGAGCCTCACTCCCACCAGGGCTAAAGCTTCCCAACCTGTCACGTTGACTGGTCAGAACAATCCGTCTCAACTAAGCGATTCAATTCACCAGGTGCCAGGGCAGGCTCTTCACCTCTATGTTCTCTTCACCTCAGTGTGAGGCAAAGATGCTGCTGTCCTGCGGCAGGAGATTGTGAACCTTCTAATGAAGGACACAGTAGAGCCTGTCCCCCCTGAGATTAAGAAGGGTTTCTACAGTCCTTACTTCATTGTACTGAAGAAGGGTGGCAGTTTGAGACCAATCCTACATCTGCGAGTACTGAATCAGGCCCTGCACAGGCTCCTGTTCAAGATGCTCATGGTCAAACACATGCTCACATGTGTCAGACATCAGGATTGTTTCACGGCGATACAACTGAAGGCCGCATACTTTCATGTTTTGATCCTTCCTTGGCACAGACCGTTTCTTCAGTTTGCCTTCAAAGGACAAGCATACAAGTACAAGGTCCTCCCTTTCGGGCTGTCCCTGTCTCCTCGCGTGTTCACGAAGGTTGCGGAGGCTACCCTTGCTGCTTTAAGGGAGCAAGGCATTCGCATTCACAATGACATCGATGACTGGCTTATTTTAGCTCAGTCGCAGGAGTTGGTCTGCGAACACAGTGTAAGGAACTCCCCATCGGCCCAAAAACGGAGTCTGACGGCGTTGGGCGAAGGTTAACACGTGTATGTCTTTTCAGCGTCTCTGTGAAGTTCACTTAATTTCACTCGTTTAATCTGACTCCAATTTCATATGATTCTTATTCTTAGGTTGTGTCTCCAATTAGAAATTAATCATTTGTTATGTATTAATTTAGATATTTGATTATTCTGGGTATCTCATATTTTCAATTATTCGTTCATTATGGACCCATATCACTTATAAAAGTCACTTCGGCCGTTTTAGTGCTTTTCACGATCACAAACTCGCCAGTTCTGATCTTAGTCAGAGGGTGCAGAGTTTACTAATGCATTTGAGTCGAACCACCACATGCTTGTTCATACAAAAACACAGTTTTCTTAGTCACGATACTGCAACTTGCTAAGCCAGTTGATAAACAAAAATCAAAAGGTCCCATGATGTGCAACATGCTCCTTTCATTGAGCCTTTAGTTTTAATCTATCCTGACACAGATTTGCGGAAATATGGACTCCAATAATCTACTGGTCATAATGATTTCAGAAGAATCCATAGTAAATCAATATAACATTTTATTTGTCAAGTAAAAATATATCATGCCAATACATTACAATTAGACAATTAGAAGCCAATCAGAAATGTTAAATGCATAACATCGATTACTCAAAGAAATGCATATACACACAGTGATGCGTGAATGTCTTTAGACATTCACCCATCTCTGTGGGGGCCTCTGACTACAGAAGATCCCCCCTGACTGCTTTGCACTTTACCTTTACCAGGACCAGAACAAAAGGGTTATAAATATTTACTACACCAACACCTGTTTTGGGGGGAGAGGAGTGGGTTTTCACAAAATGAAGAGCTCTTTTCCAAAACGCTATAAATCCATTTGAATAGTTTTCATGAAAATTACATTTTTTTTACCTAGACCTATACATTTTGTTAATATTCAATTTATCCTGTTAAAATAGTCTATTGGCTCAGTCTGAACATGTTAAACAATGATTGTTGAATGAAACAACAATTTTGTTGATTATAAATTCAAAGTTTATTTTTTTTTGTTTCAAAACGCTATAAATCCATCCTTTTTTTAACCTTTTTATATAAAAACATCTAGAATCTCACTATTGAAAGGGTGACTATATGTTTTAAACAGTTTACTGAACTGTTTGATCGCCTGATACGATGTCACACACTGGCACACACACACACACGAAGCGAGGCGAGCCTCTTATAATGCTGCGTTCACACCGAACACGTCTGGGGCGTCTGGAGCGTCTGGAGCGCCTGATTTGCAGCCATGAGTTGAGCGCCTATATAAAAAGGCTAAACTTTTTTATATAAAATCATCTAGAATCTCAGTATTGATCGGGTAACTATATGTTTTAAACAGTTTACTGAACAGGTTGATTGCCTGATACGATGTCACACACTTGCGCACATACACATACGAGGCGAGGCGAGCAGAGCCGAGCCGAGACACCCTTATATTCAAACGAACCTATCTCGGGAACCGAGCCGAGTTGGCGTTCTGGCCCCCAGGTGTAGGTCACTGGCTCATCCAGGCCATCAAAAGTGTTAATGGAGTTTAAAGCACTCATTTTGAAGACTGAGCACAAACAAACTCCCTCGCTTCAAAGAACCACCATGTTAGATTGCATCGAACGCTCGCCGAATTCTGATTGGCGAGAGGAGGATATATCGCATTTAGGCTAAAAACAGGTTCGGCGCTTATAGCGTTTTGGAAAGAAACTGCATCTTGCGGTACATTTTAAACAAGGAAATATAGCGATTTGGCATGAAACGCTGATGGAGCAGAGAATAGGTTCAGTACACAGCAAAATGGCATGACGAACTAATTTTTTTAAATTTGGCATTTATCGCGTTTTGGAAAAGAGCTCTTCAAATGCACCACCCAAAGATAGGACAGAATTTTCCTTAGTTTTCAATCTTCTTCATAATACAAGTGACTGCTGTGAAATTGAGACCATTTTACCAATTGCACTGAGACATTTAAAATGATACCAGACATGAAAAGGGAAAAACAATAGATACACCAGTACTTTATACGTTTTGAATAACTTTCATTCAGGGGGAAGGGAAGGTGTGTTTGTGTGTGTGTGTGTGGTGGGGGAGGCGTTGTCCTTTTGGAGTTAGGGCAAGGCGTTGCCCCTTGCTATTTCTCTGAGATCTTCTTCTCTAGGCGAGTTTTATTGCTTTATTGCAGGATGCTTGATCTCAGTTTTCGTTTAGCAGGAAAATCAAGCCTTACACTATACATATCTGTTTACATCTCAAAAAAGTGTTTTGGGGTTTCTTGACCCTGTAAGCACACCACTCACCTCCCTCAGTTGTCCAGTCACTGTTGTTTTGGATGTGTTTACCTGCTACTGTTCTATGTTGGATGTGTTTACCTGCCATTTAAGTTATTATTAAACCTTTGAGTTTGTTTTGAATCCTGCTTCTCCTACCTTCTTCCTCCCGTGGTCACACATCGTGACGGGTGTGCTCTTTGATACCAATTTTTCATTTGAAAGCCATGTTTCTAGAATCTGTACAATCGCATTCTTCCATCTTAAATATATCTAAACTACGACATATGCTCTCAATGACAAATGCGGAACAGTTAGTTCATGCGTTCATGACCTCAAGGCTAGATTACTGTAATGCTCTACTGGGTGGTTGTTCCGCTCGCCTGTTAAACAAACTACAGCTGGTCCAAAACAGCAGCGCTAGAGTTCTTACTAGAACCAGGCAGTATGACCATATTAGCCTGGTTCTGTCAACACTGCATTGGTTCCCTATTAAACATCGTATAGATTTTAAAATCTGCTACTTACTTACAAAGCACTAAATGGTTTAGCTCCCCAGTACCTGAGCGAGCTCTTAATGCATTATAGTCCTTCACGTCTATTGCGATCTCAGAATTCTGGCAGTTGATAATACCTAGAATATCAAAATCAACTGCAGGCAGTAGATCCTTTTCCTATTTAGCACCTAATCTTTGGAACAGTCTTCCTATCACTCTGCGGGGAGCAGACACACTGTCAGTTTAAATCTAGACTAAAAACATATCTGTTTAAACTTGCATACACAACACATTATCTACTTCTATAATTCAAATCATGTAAATTGTAGGCTGCAAAGATTAGGTCAGCCGGAACCGGGAACACTTCCCATAACACCTGATGTACTTGCTACATCATAAGAAGAAAAGCGTCTACGCTAATATTAGTCTCTGTATATCCCGAGGTTTGCCGCAGCCTGCCAGATCCAGGCCGTATCCAGATGAGATGAAGGACCTGCATCTAGACATGACAATAACGCAGCCCTGACATTTCAACTAAACTATCCCCTGCGAAGGCCCATTGCCCTTTCTTTTCCCTATGTATAGATAAAACGTTGTCAAAAATTATTCCAGTTTGCATAGATCCATGAACACAACTAATTTTTCTGTGTTATGCGGACCGGACAAGTAATTTGGCAAATATCACTTTTTTAAAAAGACCAAGCTTCCACATACACACTGAAACACACAAATCTATAGAATAAACACGTAAATGAACGGCAAGAATGCATTAAAGGTATTCGGTTTTCAGTAGGAAAGATGTCATTTAAGCTGCCCCTAAAGTAATAATTAACAATTTTTACAACAGAAGTGATTCAATCAAAAACCAACTTTTTTGTCACTGTGAAGCTGCTTTGAAACAATATGTATTGTGAAAAGTGCTATATAAGTGAAAATTACTTCACTTGACTTGACATAAATTGCCAAGGTGTGCCGAGCCCGCTTGGAGTGAGAGCTCACTCCACTCGCGGTGTCGCTGCCACTTCGGCTCTGGCAAACGGTGCTTTGCTAGCAGACATATCTAGAGCTGCGGGCTAGGCTACAACCAACACCTTCGCGAGATTCTATCATCTCCGTATGGAGCCAGTTTCATCTTGAGTTTTTGGTGATATCAGGTAAATCTCAACAAACTGGTTGGAGGGACAGGAGGATTCAAAACGTCAATCTCATAACGCTGTATAATGCTGGCTCTGCTCTCTTGAGACTGCTCATCTGCGCACCTACAGGCCACAGCCATATCTGCACCCACCACTTAAGCTAACCCTTTCCTGTTACTTTGGGTGGGTAACATTTCTATTTAGAACATTTGTGCTGCGGTGAGCTGGGTATCACTGCACACATTTGTGAGATATAATAGACTGGATGTGACTGAGCCATCTCTGGCTTATTCAGTGCTTGGTGTGTGAGTGGTGCATGATACATCGTAGAGGCTTAATTGTGCTAACTGGAAGGTTGGTTCATAGAACATTGCAGTAGTCCAGTTTTAAGCTTTACAGTATATTCAGATACTGTACCTGATACATAGGTACTGTATGGTCTGATTTTTGTAATGGTGTTAAGTGTTAATTTGAATAGCACTGAGGTTTAACTGTTTAAGACTCAGAATAAATACTATTTTAAATTGCAATGTAGAGTAGAGTATTTTCCAAAATTGTTAGAGGAAGATAACATCAATCCAGTTTGGAAACTTTATAGCAGAAATGTTTGTGTGAATGCATTCAGTGAAGATGAGTATTACATTTTATGGACTCTTTTAACTTTTATGGAACCTTTAAGAGTTCAAATTTTGGATTAAAGACACTCTTGATAATCAGCACTCTTATGATGTGAACAATAAGTGTATCTTGCTGTAAAAAAAAAAAAAAAAAAAAAAAAACAAAGTCTTATTTGCTGAAATATACAGGTTATTAAGAAAGGTACTTTTACGCTAAACATTCATATTTATGACTTCAGTAAAGCTCCTTTACGTTTTAAAGATTTATTCTTCTTTGGCCTGGGAAAGAAGGAAGAGGCAAGCAGCCTTATTAACAAAAATGTGCTCCACTTTACATAATGAAGATAATATAGATGTGCAAATGTCATACAGGACATGTAACATCAGCAAAATTATCATAGTTCCACTATACTTCTGCTAAGAGGTAGTTTATGTATTTGGATAAACAATTTTAATAATGAAATAACTCATCTGCCCAGTCTTACCTTTCCAGCATCACGGCTCTTAACTCTGAGCTTGTTGACCTGAGACTCAGAAATGTCAGCACGCTCCTCAGCCTCTTCCAGCTCATGCTGCACCTTCCTCAACTTGGACAGGTAACCATTGGCTTGCTCCTCCTAAAGTTTTTTTTTTTTTTGTAAATAAATAAATATTTAATGTAGCATCAAATTAGCATTCAAATATAAATAATTACAGTGTCAAAATGTTCTATTAGGTTACCGCCTCTTCAGACTGCCTCTTGTAGGCTTTGACCTTCAGCTGCAGTTTGTCAACCAGATCCTGGAGTCTGGCGACGTTCTTCTTGTCCTCGTCAGTCTTCAAAAAATACACATATTTACTAGATTAAGTCTTGATCCTTTACTAAAAAATAGGTATTGTCAGTACATACAATATTATACAAACTCTTTTGTCTGAACAAACTTATGAGGAATATAGTCATACCTGATAAGTGAGCTCTTTCACTCTCCTCTCATATTTGCGGACACCCTTAACAGCATCAGCTCCACGTCTCTGCTCTGCTTCAACTTCAGTCTCAAGCTCACGAACCTATAGTAGAGATTATTTTTAATCAAACAATTCATTCATAATTTATAATTATAACATACTTCACATTGCCCACATCATAACTATAAAGAGACTTACTCTGGACTCCAGTTTCTGGAGTTGTTTCTTTCCTCCCTTCATGGCCAGATTCTCAGCATCCAGACGGTGCTGCAGGTCCTTCACTGTGACCTCCAGATTCTTCTTCATCCTCTCAAGGTGAGAACTGGTGTCCTGCTCTTTCTTGAGCTCTTCTGCCATCAATGCAGCCTTTTGCATGAATGCAGAAATTCATTAGTTCCACATTTTTTAAGTACACATGTGTCTTGGTGAGGCATTTGTCAGCTACTGTTACTCACATCAGTGATGGCCTTCTTGGCCTTCTCCTCTGCATTTCTGGCTTCCTGTACTGTGTCATCAACTTCACTCTGGACATGAATAAGGTCAGCCTCAAGCTTCTTCTTGGTGTTCAGGAGACTTGTATTCTACAAAATGATAGGCAACAGTATGAACATTTTGAATGATGCTCTCAATTTCCTTAATTTCAGGGAAACAATATGCACTTACCTGAGAGTGCAGCAGCCCAACACGCTCGCTGATATCCACCAGCTCTTGTTCAGCCACTTTGCGGCCTCTCTCTGTCTGCTCTAGAGCACCTCTCAGCTCCTCAATCTCAGACTGCATCAGAGTGTTTCTGCGCTCCACCATGGCCACCTGCTCCTTCATGTCTTCCTGTCCTCTCTGGGCATCATCAAGGTGCAGTTGGGCATCCTGAACACAACAAAAGCTTTACAATGAGCTTTTGATGTGCTTTCTGTTGGGCTTTACATAACACATGTTAGATTATAAAAAAAATATTAATACATCCAAAGTCAAAAAGAAGTCACATACCTGAGTTGTCCCTGACGTTCCTGAGCTGTTTTTGGGCCTCAGCAGCCTGGCGATTGGCATGGCTTAGCTGAATCTCCATCTCATTAAGGTCTCCCTCCATCTTCTTCTTGATTCTCAGAGCATCATTCCTGCTCCTAACTTCAGAGTCCAGAGTGCTCTGCATGGATTCAATGACTCTCTGGCTGTTCCTCTTGATCTGTTCCATCTCCTCATCCTTCTCTGCAAGCTTCCTGTCAATCTCACTTTTGACCTGATTTAGCTCAAGCTGGACACGAAGAATCTTGGACTCCTCATGCTCCAGGGTGCCCTATGAATATAAAAATTGCATTTAAATGTGAAAATGAAAATATATTAACAACATAGTATAGTGGTTCTAGCAAGAATTCCATATTGATCTTCAGATACTTACTTCAGCCTCCTCCAGGGCAGTCTGAATCTCTGCCTTCTCAGTCTCCACTGTCTTTTTGGCCTTTTCCAGCTCATGGATGCCTTTCCCAGTCTCACTTAACTGCTCTGTCAGATCTGAAATCTCCTCTATAGAAAGAAAAAATATATAATTTTATCATAATAAACATTCATTAATCATATGTGCTTACTTTTTAATGCTCACTGAGAATTAGAACATTATTTTTTTCTCTCTCTCTAATTTAACGGTTTCATTTACGCTGCAGATTCTTGTTCTCTCTTTGAGGGTCTCCAGTTGATCCAGACTTTCTTCATAGGAGTTCTTCATCTTGAACAGCTCAGTACTGAGTGAACGAGCCTCTTTCTGAGCACCTTCCAGCTCTGCCTGACCTTCCTCATATTTCTGCTTCCATTCTGCCAGGACCTTTAGTGGAGATATTTCAGGTTTGTTTAAAAAAAAATGAAACAAAGCCCATTCCAGCAATATTTTACAAAGAGAATATCATATGACTAAAATTGTTTGCCTTGTCAAAGTTCTTCTGCTTTTGTCAAGGTTAGCAGCCAAACCATTGGCTCTCTCCACATCAATCATGAGGTCCCACCTCAGCCTGGAGTCTCTGTTTGGTCTTCTCCAGAGATGCACATTTGGAGTTCACTGCCTCAACTTGTTCCTCTGCCTCTTGCAGACGCTGAGCCAGCTTCTTCCTGTTAAGTAATACACATGATTCTAAATTCTAATCTATAATATAGCTGTGAGAATTGAGAATATTATTCAATAATATACATACTTGGACTCTTCAAGCTCCTCAGTGCGCTGAATGGCATCAGTTTCATATTTGGTTCTCCATTGAGCAACCTCGCTGTTGGCCTTTGACATTCCCCGCTGCAGCTCAGCCTTTGCCTCCTGCTCTTCCTCAAACTGCTCACGGAGCAGGTCACAGTCATGACGGGCTGATTGTACAGCATGGGCCAGTGCGTTCTTAGCCTAGGAGACAAAGTCACATAATATTAGCTATCTCTGCATTATAGTAATGTACAAGTATATGTATGTATTGATTATGCTGTATTACCTTAGCCTCCTCTTCATATGCCTCTTAAGCTCCTCAATTTGCTGAGTGAAAGCTTGTTTGCCTCTGGTGAGCTGAGAAACTAGAGCTTCCTTCTCTTCCAGCTGACGGCCAAATTCACCTGTATATTTTCAAATTCACTGTGTCAGATTGTGCTATGTCTCTATCAGTTCATTTCAAAACAAATGGATGTAAGATTTTATCAGTCACATAAAAAAATCCTCTAATAAGACTTTGTTACAGTCAGAAATTCACTGGTGAACAATAGTAATACACTATTATTGTTTTTTTTTGATTATTGTTAATTATTGACATTAATTACTTTTGATATAATATTGATTTGTTCATGATTGGTCACAATTTGTCATTAGTTACCATTTTCAGTTTGAAATCTTGCTCTTTGAGCACTGAGATCATTTATCTGGCGACTGTTCTCGTCATTCTTGGACTTCATTTCACTAAGTTGGTCCTCAAGTGTGCGGCACATCTTCTCAAGATTGCCCTGTAATACAAAAGTCATTAGATATTTGAAAAAAAACTTCTTGTATATGTGACCCATGCTGGCGTCATATTGAGCGCATTTTCAAAAATGTATGATGTATGATTTGTTGGAAGCAGACAAAAAGGACTTAGCTACACCTATTTGAAGTCCATAGAGTTAGCAAAGTCAATTTTGAGAAAAATCTAGTTAAAGTTTTCTGAAGGTTCCAAAACAAAATCACCTAGCAAGCATACCTTAAAATCCCTGGTAATACCACCAAATTTGGCACACACCAAGTCAAAACCCACATCTATCGGAAAAATATATAGTCGACTTTTTTTTGATACCACAATTGTTTGATTAACATTAATGAGACAAACAGCCTATATATTAAGATCTACTCTCTTAACACTGATCTAATATGATGTTTCACATCAGATGTTTTTTCCCCAACAGTTAACCAAACGTTCACTTAAGACATAAGAGATAATGTTTGTGTGAATACAGGCATCTTTGTGCTCATGCTTTAGATCTGTCAGTCAGTGCAACTAAGATCATTTCGCAAGAGTATGCTTCACTTTACAACGTTGCCAAACTTGTGCTGAGGGGAAGTACCAGTCGTCAAAACCAGCAGAGAAAAACTGCAATTTTTCATGATTATTAAAACAAAGGAAAGATTAAGGAAGGTACACCTCTCAGAAAACGTACAAATAAAATTTTTGTAAAAACCTCAAATTTGACCAAAATCTTAATTTTTCAGTTGTTTTGCCTGTAGCTTGTAATTAGCTTGTGCGCATTTCGACTCATTTTGCAAGCACGGGTCATATATTCTTCAGAATATTTCCCAACCTTTGCTTTGGCAACAGCTTCCATGTTGCTGGAAAGATCATCAATCTCCTTTTGTATTCACTCTTCTCCTTCTCAAGCTTCTGCTTGACACGCTGCAGGTTGTCGATTTGCTCTCCCAGCTCGGCCACACTGTCTGCCTGCTTCTTGCGTAGGGCAGCAGCTGTAGCTTCATGCTGGAGGGTGGACTCTTCAAGATCACGACGCAGCTTCTGGAATTCAGCTTCACGCTTCTTATTCATCTCGATCTGAGCAGAATTGGCTCCTCCAGCCTCCTCAAGCCTCTCACTGATCTCCTCAAGTTCCCTGGAGAGATCAGCTCTCTGCTTCTCAACCTTGGCACGAGCAGCACGCTCAGCCTCGATCTCTTCCTCCAGTTCCTCAATGCGAGCCTGGTGGAAAATAGTTCATTAGATTTTGGGTGATAATGTACTTGATCATAATGATCATAATGTATAAAATCTCAAAATACCTGAAGCTCCTTGATCTTCTTTTGGAGTTGAGCACCCAGATTGTTCATCTTCTATCTTGCTAAGCAGCTGGCTTGTTTCAAAGTCTTTCCTGTGGGTGTTCAACAATAAGTAGTTTGTAAAAAAAAAAAAAAAAAAAAAAAACGATAACACAACAATAAAAGTTTTCAATGTTTTCAAAGATTTCATGCTTTAATTACTTTTTATTTTCATCAGATTGCTGCTTGTCATTCTCCAGGTCCATGACGGACTCTTGTGATAATTTCAGGTCTCCTTCAAGCTTTCTCTTGGCTCTCTCCAGGTCCATGCTTCTTCTCTTGTTCAAGGGAACCCTCAAGCTACAGGAAAATGATATAAAATATGGGAGGGCTCTGAGCTTGGAGTTTGGCCCGAACCTAGAGAACTCCCCCCGGTTCTGATAGGAATGGTTAGATCTAGAAGTGAGGTGATGGGGTGGTGGAGGGATGCTGATAAACTGTTAATGAACAGAGTAGTATGCTGTATATATATATCGTATTGTTGATACTGAATGCTTCTCTCTTTAATATAACGTGCTTCTCCCGAACTTTGTTAATAATACGTAATTTAATATAATTAATTCACTTAATCAACTCACATCATCAACTTGCTGCTCAAGCTTTGTCTTGGATTTGGTCAGGGTGTTGACTTTGTCCTCCTCGGCCTGAAGATCATCCAGTGTCTGCTGATGTGCCTCTTGGAGGGCTTTCTTCTCCTTCGTAAGCTTGGCAAGGCTCTCATCCTGAGATGTCATTTCCTCAGTCAAGTTCTTGACCTGTGTGATTTTTTGTTTCAAGTGAGGTTATATTTTACAATTTATATTCTATATCAATATATAAGACGGAGATTAGATTTAATCTTAAACCAACTCAGTCTCCAACCTTATTCTCAGTGGCATGTTTCTCCTTCTCCACTTTAGCCAAGGTAAGCTCCAGGTCATCAATGTCTTTCTTCAGCTCAGAGCACTCATCCTCCAGTTTCCTCTTCTTGGCTGTCAGTTCAGCATTGATTTCTTCCTCATCCTCCAGTCTTTCAGTTGTCTTTGAGTTTACCTTCAAGCTGGATTTTGCTCTTGATCAGACCCTCACACCTCTCCTCAGCATCTGAGAGATTCTCTCCTGTTAGTAAAATAGATTGCTATTTCATGGAAACCACATTGCTCATTTTAATGGAGCCAAAATCAGTTAATTCAAGTAAAAATACTCAGATGCTACTTGCAGCTGCAGATCATTTTTCTCTTGCAGCAGTGATACCATCTTCTCTTCAAGCTCCTTCTTTTTGGCTTCAGACTTAGCCAAAGCCTCTTTGCATTTTATAAACTCCTCTTTCATGCCCGACAGCTCCTTCTCAGTCTCGGCACTCTTCAGCATAGGCTTAATCTTGTAGTAAACCTTCATCCATGGCCGTTTGACATTCATGAATGAGCGGATGTTGTATTGGATAGTGTAAATGGACTCCCTGTGAATAATCATCATTAAATGGCATAATTATCATTATTTACTGTTTACACAGTTATCATGATGTCACCTTTACTCATGACAATACTCACCTCCTCTCCGTCATTTTCACATACTCCTTCCTCATCACATAGCCACGGCAGAGAGCCTGAGTCATTGTGACCAGAGTAGCCAGTTTCTCATCACGCATCTCCTCAAGTACCCAGAAGACCAGCTTTGAAGAACACCTGAATTTATGTAAAACAATAAATCAAAAGATATTGATTTAATCTGTATAGGCTAAATGATCATAATCAGAGAATCTTTGAAAGTTCACTGCTGAATATGAACCTTTGTGTGTCCAAATCTGTACTCATCATGAGGAACGTCGATGGATCCCAGGAGTTTCTCACTGGCCTTCTTGTTATCCATAAACTGTCCTTCAGGGATAACACCAGCATTCAGCACCTTGTATCGTGGAAAATGTAGCAAAATACTTCATGTCTTTTAATTAGGAGACTCCTACAGGAATGGTATTTTCATGTGGTCTAATTTACCTCTGCTTAAAGTCACCATATGGATTCTGCTGGGAAGCCCTTTCTGCAGATTCTGATACCCTCCAGTACACCATTACACCTCAGCTGGTGGATAACCAGGAAGTTCTCCATGAGACCTATAACGAACAGTTTACACCATGAACTTGGTAATTAACTTCATCATATATATTGTGCCAGAATTTCTGTCATGACAACTCTCTGAGTGTTATTGCTTCTGCTGCTGTAGGTTATTGCTGCTGCAGAGCAAGTACGTGACTTGCTACTGCCAATACAAACACGGCACACTGCTGTGAGCAAGTAAGAGATGCTGCTGCTGTACAATATAGCGTACATGAATTATCCCCAGCAGATCTATACAGGGAGAGCTGGGGAAGGTGGAGGGTTTCTGAAGCGCTGCTAGGCATGCCACCAAAATATTTTGAAGGTTGAACACGCAAGCTCGTTGGCTACTGATACAGCAGGAACCAATCAGCTGTGCCCTATAGATAATGATGTGATTACGAGCAGGTTGATTTAAAGGACCTATTAGCCTGCGCCATCTAGAGTTTCATGGCAGAACTTTGTATATCTTAAGTCTTTAATACTTTACCTGAGTCTTGGACTCATTAGGAATCAGACAGCGTACAAAGTGAGGGTGAGTGCTCCTCAAGTTGGTCATGAGTTTGCCCAAGTTCTCCTGTGGCGAATAGAAAAGGGTTGGCATGCTTTGTATTTCATTTTTTTTCCTCAAGTACAGCAATATTGCTGTGATGTCATCTTTATACATACCCTGAACTGGGAGGACACAGTCTGCATGGATCCACCCTTCTTCTTGCCACCCTTTTTAGTAGTATCTATTGATATGCAAATATAAAGCAACATGTATAAATGCAAAACAAGAAAAAAAGTTGGTTAATTTGTTGTTGTTGTTTTGTTTTTTCTTTACCTTCAACAACAGCTGGGTAGAGAGAAGCCAGCAGTTTGTTAGAAGACTTCTGGTACAGCTGCAGAACAGACTCATTCAGTGGATCCTTGTTCTTGTCCAACCAGCCAGTGATGTTGTAGTCCACAGTTCCAGCGTAGTGAACCAGGGAGAAGTGGGCTTCGGCCTTGCCTTTGGCAGGCTTTGGTTTCTGGAAAGCATTGTTTTTGCCAAGATGCTGATCATACAGCTGTTCTTGAAGGAAGTGTCTGAAGCCTTGGGGAACATGCACTCCTCTTCAAGGATGGAGAAGATACCCATGGGCTGTTTATAAAAGAATGTTGTTTATTACAAAAAATATGACATTTTGAGAATAGACAGTGGCATTTAATAAATTCATAAACCATTAAAAACCTTCTCAATGAGCTCAATGCAAGAAGCCAAGTCCATGCCGAAGTCAATGAACTCCCAAACAATGCCCTCCTTCTTGTACTCCTCTTGTTCCAGCACAAACATGTGGTGGTTGAAAACTGTTGCAGTTTCTCATTGGTGAAGTTGATGCACAGCTGCTCCATGCTGTTGTACTGGAGGAAAAAATAACAGAAACATTTACTGACTTCTGAATATGATTCAATGTGACATAAAATAAATAATCATTCTTACATCAAGATCTCAAAGCCCGCAATATCCATCACTCCAATGTAAAATTTCTTTTTTTGTTTTGTGTCCACAATCTGAAGTTGAACGA